>SKCR01008559.1:0-51772 GCA_019454045.1 Zanthoxylum bungeanum
ATCGCTATGAGTCTTCCAAAACTCTAGCTCAAGCAACTGATCAGATCGGGTCTTAGGCCCAAGAAGTCGCTCTATAGTGTAGAGTAACTTCTCGGATCCCAGAATAATTCTGAGATTCATATCCCAGTCCTGAAAGTTTGTGCCATTAAAAACGTTGTCGCCCATGACAATATCCCTAATGCTTAACTTTATTGTCATCTTAACCGCAATAGTCCAACTATTCGATTAACGATGTATGGGTACAGTCTAACTGTTACAAAAAAAATAATAATATATTAGTCCAACTAATAAAATAATTGACGAAATAATTTGAAAGCGCGTAAAGCTAAGTATTTGAACGAAATTGCAAATTCAATACTAGCCTCACACTATTTTTCGACGAGCCTCTAACCCTTTGTTGAGTACTCGGGAAGCCTAGCTTCCTAGTGGGCTAGGATCCCGTTAAATAACACACAACCTTGACTTTGGCCAACAAGTTGTATGATATTTAACTAGGTAGATCTCTAAGATCAATTGGATCTCATCCAATTCCTAGATCCGGTAGGTGGACCTCCAAGTCCGAAACATATATACAATATATATGCCAATATATCCAATATATTTTCCTAACCTTTTTCCTCTGAATCAACTAAACCTTGGCTTTGGCACAACAAGCTTAATGATTCCAGTTAAGCGAAACCCATTGACTTTGGAAAGCTTTGTAATCGATGTCGATGGACAAGAAGTGATCTTGACTTTGGCCAACAAATCACAACTTGGACAAGACACACGATATGCAACAAAGCCTTCATGATTCAAATACATCCGCGATGGATAAAGGTCTTGACTTTGGCCAACAAACTAGTGCCAATCTTGGATCTTGAGTAAGAGTCACTCAATGGAAGGAAAAACGCTTAATATTTGTTGAGGGTTTTTCACGTAAATTGGCAACCAATTTATTATCTTTGTTAGGTCTCATCATACACCTTTAAGCATTCATTCTAAAAGCATAATAAGGCGCGAAAATAAATTAATAACGATATGCGGATGGATATCTCTCAGATTGTTCATAGAACAAATCACTCAATTCCTCTCCCCGGCTAGCACTATTTTTACTTCTACCCAATTACATAATACAATAAGAGAAACCTCATTAACATTGAGGGGAATTAGGTGAGAAGAGAAATACAAAGAATCAATAGAGATAAGGCTCGACACGCAGGTCCAATTTAATAAATTCTAAATTTACAACAATTTCCAAAATTGCCCTTCCCTTATAATATCCATCTGATATACGTTATTCATTCAACACATCCATGTATTCACGCAAAGCATGTTATTCAATCAATCTAATCCAATTAATTAATCTTTGAATTAAGTGATCATCCAATGTTCAAACAACGATTTGATTTTACGCGAGTCCAACTCGTTTTAGAATAAGTACTCAAAGTACGAATTCTTGAATTATATCGAACTACAATTTAAATCTAATTTAATTCGTATTCAATACTAATTCTATATTTAATTCCAAATTAAATAACTATACTTTTAATGTGCCTTTACGACTTAGATTCCAAATCTAATCTTATTGGGTCGCAAAGCCCAATTAACATCCAATGTAGTTTAATTAAAGTCCAATGGGCTTTCAATTAATTTCTTAAGGCATGGACTTTAGTTAATATGGGTCAAACCCAAATACCAAAGCCCAATTAAGGAATCACCCTTATTTGCCAAGAAACCAATTTAGGCCCATAAAGCCCAATTAAATATAAAAGGCCCATTTGTCACATTTGGACTTAATGCAATGATTTAGGCCCAATATGGATCCAATCCAATTGACCTAAAACAACTTGGCCCAACCAAGTCCATTAGGCCCAAATACAACATTTAAAGCCCAATTCTAAATTAAGCCCAACCAATTTAATTTTAAAATTCCAAATTTCATAATTTAACTAATTAAAGTGCTTAGCCATGATTAACCATTTAAATTAACATTTCCAAAATACTAATCTAATCAATTAATCATGTTTTATTTGTCCAACACATGTCCAACATTATTGAAACAAAAAATCAACTCATTTCATGCTCATCTTGGTCATGGCATTTTGAGGGTTTATTGCCCGATTCCGATTTCAATCCAATTGAGTCTCAAATCAACATTTCCCAAGTCTTCAAACTCATCCAATGATCAAAAGAAAAAAAATTATCATGACTATTTAGGGCTACTAGCATTCGGCCAAGCCAACATTTTGGGAAAAAATTGATCCAATTAATTTTTCATGAAATTGATCATAAATAACTCCAAGTTATCCATATACAAGCATGCTCAAACAAACAATTTGGTTAAATAATGCTCAAATCCAATTTACCCAAATTTTACCATAATATTTTTCATGCTCAAATTAGGCTCTGATACCATTGTTGGTTTCTAAAGTTGTCCCAAGATCATTCAAGCATAAAAAACATGTGAATACAATAAAGAAGTATGGCGGAATCATACTTATAATGAGCGGATTATGGAAGTGTTGATAATAAAAATTTTCTCCTTGTCCTTGTAGAAGTCACGGCCAAGGTCCCAATTTTTGAAGAGGAATAAGCTCCAAGCTTTGAGAGGATTCCAAGCTCTTAGATTGGTTTCCCTATCACCTTTGAATTATTCATTGTTGGTGCTAGCCTTAGATGATTTGCAACAAATCTTCTTCTTCCTCTTTAAGCCCACGACAATGGAAGAAAATGGGGAGAGAGTTTTGCTTCTCAAAACCGAGAGGGAGAGAGAAAATATGAGTGAATCATTTTGATTTCAAAAATCAAAAGAAAGATATACCAAATGTTTGGTATTAGTCTTTCAATCATTACACAAAATGTGTAACACAAGTCACCTTAATTTCTTTCACCAAAACACATCACCAAAAAGCAACTTAAAGTGACAAGTGATGTGACAAATGATGTGACATGTGGTCCCCACTTGATTCAAAATCCGAGTGGGCCCGCGACACATCCTGGGCTCGGGTTCGCTAATTCTGAATTAACGAACTTTCTGTTGCGACGTAATTAAATCAAATTTAATTAAATAATAATGCCAAGCAAAATTATTATTCACGTCGCTAGCGAATTAATTCTAAATTAATCTGTTTGCCCGAATTAAAATCTAATTTTAATTCCGCTTCGAAATCTAATTTCGTTTAATATATCGAATATATTATTTTATCGATTAATTCTAAATTAATGGTTTTCTCTCTTCAAATAATATTTTATCCTAGATAAAATCTCTCTGTAATTAATCCCAGATTAATTGTGCTCAAATCATAAGTCATCGGTGAATCTTCAGGAAGCGACCCAAAAGATCTCTGGATATATTGGCAGTAAATCTGGTCGTCGGACTATCCGAACACGTACGTACCACATACTACGTTTATACCGATTTATGAGACATGATTGGCTTCTAGCAAAGCACCGTGCCTACCCAATTCTCCAGAAATATTCTTAATGGAATATATAATCTATATCAGGCGTAGTATACGTAGTATTGTGTATAGCGATCCAATATCGGATGTCACATGCAAGGCCTGGGGCTGGAATAATGTCTGCCCCGTACGAAGCATATATCGAATTACAAGCAACTAGTCTTTTTAATCAGATAATCATGACCTTGTCATATTATCCCGATGGTTGCAACCATTTAGAGTACCAGTTCTGTATCCCTGCGTGATCATCATCTCCATATGACTGAAGTGATACTTCCATCTTGACATCACACCCAATACACTACGATTCTCAATAAACCCAGAAGAGGCGTACACAGAACATGTTAAAGTCATGGACGACCAAAACCAAAGCGTATTGATTATCGCAAGTACTAGCGATGTAAGTCTCAGGTTAAGACCAAATACACCTACCCTGATGCAGACTCCCATAAACACATAGTCATACTACCAATGGGATTCCGTAGGGTCTATCCATAGCGAAACTGTTTCCGTACCATCGGTAAACACAACCTCATATCACACTTGCATAAGTATCCAATACTTAAACATATGAGAACTATGCTGTTACGCTTCCATAACATGTACAAGTGCAATACTAGTCTATTCCGCATTATCGATGTCCAGTCTCGATAATACTACGACTAGGGATATTTAATGATTAAACCCTTATGGATTGATATTGTCTCATATCTTATAATCTGGAACTAATCATAAGGACTTTTATCATTTATATATTTAAGTAATCAAATTACAAAATGATAAAATACAATTTCCATTGCTACATAATTCATTTGTACAAAAACCACAATGTCTTTTACAAATAGTGACGCTATGGGTCATAATTGTCTAACAGATGCAAGAATGGGTGTGTAAATTTTACACTTATCAATTAACCATCGGAAGTGCTCGGGCACTTTAAGCAATGTATTCATACTTTCAGCAATGCTTATTGTCTGTAAGCTGACACGCTCAAAAAATGGTTATTTACTCCCAAGTATAAGAGTGTCGAAATAATAAAATAACCCGGTAAGTCCGGGGTCGATCCACAAAGAATAAATTTAATAAGATAAAATAATAATTCAACTAATAAAATAAAAATAATAAAATAAAATATTATGGTTAAGGGATCCACTCTTGATATTTTAAATATAAAATAATTTTTACTTTTTATAAAATATAAATTATAAATATTTCTCAATCAATTTATTTTATAATTATCAGGTATTAATTATGTTAACACATGTGATCCATTATGTTGATAATTAGTCATGTCAATGTACTAAATATGCCAAAACATATAAAACCATTCATAAAGGCGGTGATATCATTTGTCTATAACAAGACTAGTTAGATACTCAATTATGCCAAATATATAAAATCAGTCATATAAGCGGTAACAAAATTTATCAATAATTAATCCAGATCTTTGATAGTCCACTCTCTCTCATTTATTGGATTAAAGTATTATATGTGCCAATCCGAGACTGTCTACAGCTAGTCAAGAGTCATCAATAAACTATAAAGAGTATGAATTTTATTTGAAAAATTATTATAATTTATAAAATGTAATATAAATAAAAATCACCTATATTTTCATACCACTAGCTTCACTCTTTACCCCAACATGATGAAAATTAACAGAACACGATATAAATAAAAACACTCATAATTTTATTAATAAATGAAAAATAAATTACAAAAGGAAAAAATACACACAAGAGCTCAACCCAAAAAGTCTCAGAGAGACTTGTGGAAATTTTTGTTGAGGAAATGAGATGCTGAACATCTCTTATTTATAGAGGAAATTTTACAAACTTTTTCCACCATTTTCTCCACAATTTCCTCCATCATTTTTTTCACCATTTCATCCACCATTTTTTCCACCATGTTTGGTGGATAAATTGACAAATATTTTTTTTTATTTGACAGTGACTTTTACATATAACACACTTTAGCTTCTTTGTCAATTTCGGTCTTGAACACTTCATAATTAGAAAATCTTGTCGGCGGTAAAGTTGTAGATCTTTGAGTCTTCTTTCATCTGGAACTAGAATCACTTCAATCTGATATTGGAGTAAAAAATTATGGCCAAAATACGAATATTGTACAGAGTTGAAATTTCTGAAGTTGTACACTATTAGAACGCCCTATTAAATTTCTGGCCTTCAAAATCCAAATTTCAAATCCATTTTTCTAGATATACATCCAAAGTATTATTCCACCTACATAAAAAAATAAAATCATAATAAAAATATATAAAACATAAATTTAATTATTATGCTAAATTAAGAGGATTAATAAAACTATTAGTGTAAAATAGTTGATTTTTCTTTTAATAAGTGTGCACTTTTTAGTGTTCATCATAAGCGATATAATACTCAATGAATAATTTTGATGATGCAACACTCAACGACTTTGATGTAAATTCGCAACGTAATATAAAAAGACTTCGAAGTAAAACAGACGTAAAAACAAGCTCAATGAAGAAATGGTGATGCAAGATCTTATAGTTTAGGACTCTCAATGTAAATAAGTTAATATTCAAGTATTTCTAACCTCATAGGATTCATGCATGCTCATATAAGTCGTAGGGTCAACTACATATATAGTTTGAACTGTATTTTCTGAGTTTTATGTACTTAGACCGGCAGTGTCTCAGACCACTTTGCAAGCTCTTTGGAATCAGGAAACTTTATATCGGTCTCTATACCGGTCTTTACATCTGATTGCATAGCTTCTGGAATCAACATGAACCATATCGATCTTCATAATGGTCTGACACTCTCTGGAACCAGCATGAACCATACCAGTCTCCATACCGGTGAACTTAAATTTTTTATATGCTCTCTGGAATCGGCATGAAGCCATACCGGTAAGTAATCTGGTAGTTGGATGCATTTAATGCTCAACAATAACTATTCAGTAGCTGTTGAAATCAAACACCAGCATGTTGGCATTTTGGTGGCGGAAGCGCAATTTTACCTAAACATATTATTTGTTAACAACATAAACTAATCGTAAAAATATGGCAAAGATTTTACGAAAACCTTTACGAATAAATACTATGAAAAACGGGTAACTGATCAAACCGATCAACTGAATACCGAGCCGGGTCGACCCGATCACTTGGTCAGTAACCGGTCAGTCCCTGGACTGTCCAAATAGTGAACAATTCATTGCTTGGACAGCCCTCACGCGGTAAGCCTGTTTTTACATAATTTTATCGTTTTTACAAATTTTCGACTCAGAATATTTTTTCGGTATTTTATTAACACCCAATACACATCCAAGCATCATATTTTTACTCATAAAATATTCTGTGTTCCAAGTCTGATCCAGAAAATAAATTTATCCATTTTCATGCAAAAATCCAATTTCTCACCAAATCAATCAAATTAATTTATATTATTTTAAAGTCACCACAAATAAAGTCTCAAGAATAATTCTAGGCATCATATGAGTGGCTACAATACTCTAGAATGAAAATATCATATCTTGAATCTAATTCAACAATTATTCAAAATAACACGTGCTAAATCAAAGAAAACAAAGGTCATTATCAAAATCCAACACCACTAAAAATTTGGAAACAAATATATTATCTAATAATATACTTGAAACATGTAATATATATATATATATATATATATCAAATACATATAGACATGTTAAGGAAAAATAATTTCCAAGACTAGAAACAAAAGTATTACCTTAATCCAATTAAAATTTTGATTTTGCTTCAAATTTTTCAAATCCTTCTCCTTTGATGTTCTTCTTTTGAAACCAACCCTCACTTTTTCTTTTTGCTCTCAACTCTTTGAGAAAATGGCTAATCAAAAATTGAAAATACAATTACCATTTTTTTATCCACCATGGACGAAAATGGGAGGGCTAATTGGTCATTTTCATGTTCAAAACTTGGTCCAAATAATTACACATATTAATCTAATTAAAATATATTTAATTTATTTGTCTCAAAGTTAGTGGAATCCAAGTATCAAAATCCTATGGTTTAGCCAATCACAATTGGCTAGGTGATGAAGAATCTTTCATCTAAAAACTCAAATTTTAATTAGCAATTAATTTGATTTGAATTTCCATTCACAAAAGACAAAATAAGGTTATGGAAAAAGATTCTAAGAATATGCCTTCTTTATTATAATCAATAATCAATTAACTTTTAATTAATTTAATTAATCATAATAAAGACATGTGGCAAATTCTAATTAACATTTGACCATTAATGTGTATCTAATTAAATTATGTATCGTATACAAATACATATTAAATTTTACGCGCATGTTTAAATTATAAAAAATTCGAATTATCCATAATTAATTACTTAAGTGCTCAATGAGTACTCTTCATATTGTGAGACTCTCTAAGTTCAAGTTTATCTGTCACAGAAATCATTTTTGTGTTCGTAATTTATCCAATCACAAATTACGACGACCACAGATAATCGAGTTTAACCATGCAAGTCAATATTATTGCATATATTTAATCCCCCTATCATAGGCTATCTGAATTATTCCAGAGATATATAATAACGTCAAATCTCCATTATGAACAATTCTAATATATCGTGACATAATCGTGATTCTCCAAATAAATACTCGAAACTCATTTCCGCAGTATACCTCGGCCAATGATTTTAAAGAATCACTGATTGGATACTTAAATCCCATACATGGGACTAACAGATCCTCTTTGGACACATCACAAGATATTGTAAGTATCTGTCCACACCTAATGAACATACGGAGGTCTGATCTTGAAAGATCGTTGACGTGACTGCCATTAAAGTGTGGAGGATATCCTACATATCTATAGTGGTATCTCAAGTCAAATGAGCTAATATGCTACTCGACTCGAGAAGATTCAATTTGAAGTTGGTGTATCATCTATTAAGAATATTCAAGTGAGTCGTTCAGTACTTATCCAATAAATACCTACATGTCTACATGAGTCTCTATAAGACTCATGATTAATTGAGATAAGCCATTGGAACTATTCCAATATACGACATGTACCAATCTCACGAGTTTACTAACCAACCATGTGTGTAAACCTTGACTAGAAACCATTTTAAGAATGAATTAAGTTGTAATGTTTCTCAATGTCCGTTGCAACGTTTTTGCAACTACATTACAATAAGTCATTCTATGGGATATTTACTTCTTTACCATTAAACAAAAGATTATGTTGATGAAAGTACTAAATTTTATTCAAAATAAAATATAAAAGTGCAACATATTTACAATAAATACATCAAAAATTGGCGCGCTGAGCACCAACTCTAACACGGAATACCGGTGCCTGTAGACCGACATGCCACTCACAATACAAAGATTTGGGTCTGCTCCAAATTTTCACTATAAATTGAGACCCTATTCCATTTTTTCTGAGTTCTTACACTTTCTAATATTTTCTTGAAAGCAAAAACAGAGAGAATACAAAACCTTCTTGATCATTTCATTCTCATCATTTTTCATAAGCTCATTATACACATCTTCATATACATCTTAGTGAGCATAATTATATTTGAATAAACACACTCACATTCAATCTTTTTAATCTTTAGTGAGTTCCCAAATAGTGTTGTAAATATTTTTATTCTTCAAACACTTGTGTGAAATCCATTGCGTGAGTGATAAGTACTCTCAAGGATGGATTTGTGTAAAGGTTAGAGATGAGCCTTGGATGAAGAACTTTCGGTTGTAAAAGTTGTTGAACTTTGTGGAACCTTCAAGGGAGCTTGGAGAGAAATGGACATCGAGATACATCCGATCGAATATTCATGGGATTTTCTCGAACTATTGTTGAAGTACCAATCATATCACCTCCAGCAAACCCATCACTTGACCATGACCCCTGGACATTTTCACATCTCTACCAATTGTATAATTATCCCAAGGAGTTTCATTCGACACATAAACTGGAACTGAATGACTTACCATATTACAACTCGACGAAGAACGACCTCCATATTGTTGACTATTGCTAGCAGTAATCTTATCCCAACTCAAATATAGATTGATCACACTACATTGTCGAACGACATTTGAGTGTAAATTTAAAAATCACTCTCAGTCTTTTTGACTACCAATTTCAATAAGTAAACGTCGCTGCGAATATGACGAAATTAAACTTTTTCATATTGACTTTGTACTCCATTTTACTTCTCTGTAACCACACATATAACATTTCCACTAACTGCTCATAAGTTGTGCCTGCAACAACTAACTCTAAAAAAATAGATCATCACATGTATTCATCGTTACCATGATCTAATTTCTTCCATGACCTCTCACTGTAGAAAGTTAGATGTATTTGTTACATTTTAGACTTAAGAGAATATGAAAAATCTTCGGAAAATGGGTTGACAAAAAATACTAAGTTTTGTAGTGAGAATAAATGGGGAATGCTCGGTTTTATAATTTTTTTTCAAACTTCGGAAATCTGAAGAATACTTCGGATATCTGAACTATTACTTCGGAGTCCAAAGTAATAGTTCCGATATCCGAAGTTTTGAATAAAAAAATTTAAAAAAAAATTAAAAACTTAGGAGATTCGAAGTTTTGATTTTGGATCTCCGAATTTTACACAAACTTCGGTGTGTACTTCGGATAATCTGGATTTTCCGAAGTACACTTCGGAGACTGTGGCTGTAAAAACAAATGACAAACGTCGTGGCTCAATTTGGTAAATTGATATTTTTTTTAGTCAGTTTTATAAATTTACCTAAAATGGGTAATTATTAATATAAATTTTTATTTTTTCAATTTAGAGATTTAAGAAAATAAAAAAGTAATATGCTCAGGGTTACTTATGTATCAATATATTATGTTAGATAAACTCATGATCTTAACCGGTAATAGCCAGTAACCGGTAGATTTGCAGTCCAAAACCCTAAACTAGCAAAAGGCCAAAAACTGCAACTCTCCGGTTTCAAATTTCGAACTTGGCGCCCTTCACATCCCCAGATCTTCTCCCATTGCCTCAACAGCAAAGAACGCAAAATCAACCAAGAAATTGGGAATGGGTGGGTCTCACAGTCAAGATCTCGAAATCTCGGACTCTGACGAAGAATATGAAACGGAACGTGAAGAAGAAGAGGACGAAGACAACTATGAGGACTGCAAAGATGAAACCCCTGATAGATCCTCCTCTTCTTCGAAACGCAGACCCAAAACGCCGTCGTCTCTGGACGAAGTGGAAGCTAAGCTCAGAGCCTTGAAACTTAAGTACCCATCAGCTTCTCAAAACCCTAACGCCGTCAAGCTTTACCTTCATATCGGTGGCAACACACCGAAAGCCAAATGGGTCACATCCGAGAAACTCACTTCTTATTCTTTCATCAAAACGTCAAGAATGGACTGCCGTGGTGAAGAAGAAGAAGAAGACGATAATGATGAAGAAAGCGAAAGTGAAGAATCTTGTTGGGTTTTGAAAGTTGGTTCCAAGATTCGAGTCAAAGTTTCGGTGGAGGTGCAATTAAAGACCTTTAAAGATCAACGTCGTGTTGATTTCGTAGCACAAGGTGTGTGGGCTATGAAGTTTTTTAATGATGAGGATTACAAAATTTTTATTACTAAGTTTCAGGATTGTTTATTTGAGAACACTTATGGGTATGAATCTAATGAAGCAAACAAGCTTAAGGTTTATGGAAAGGATTTTATTGGGTGGGCTAAGCCTGAAACGGCTGATGATTCGATGTGGGAAGATGCAGATGATAGTCTCTCGAAAAGCCCTGGGTCGGCAACTCCAATTAGGGCTAATCAAGATTTGACAGAGGAGTTTGAAGAGGAGGCCAATGTAGGGATACAAAGTTTGGCGCTTGGTGCGCTAGATAATAGTTTCTTGGTAAGTGATTCTGGTATCCAGGTTGTCAAGAATTACAGTGATGGAATTCATGGGAAAGGTGGTTTTGTGAATTTCAGTGGTGGGAGTTATAGGAGCAATTCTACTTTAGTGCATTCCACGCCGAAAAAGGCGCTTCTTATGAGGGCTGAAACTAATATGTTACTCATGAGTCCAATGAGTGATGCAAAGCCTCATACAACTGGGTTACATCAGCTTGATATAGAGACAGGAAAGATTGTTACAGAATGGAAGTTTGAGAAAGATGGGACTGATATTACAATGAGAGATATTGCAAATGACAGTAAAGGAGCACAATTAGATCCTTCAGGTTCCACATTTCTAGGATTGGATGACAGTAGGCTTTGCAGATGGGATATGCGTGATAAAAATGGGATTGTTCAGAGTCTTGCAAATGCTAATGCCCCTGTTTTGAATTGGACTCAGGGGCATCAATTCTCCAGAGGGACTAACTTTCAGTGCTTTGCAAGTACTGGTGATGGTTCAATTGTTGTTGGGTCTCTTGATGGAAAGATTCGGTTGTACTCGAGCAATTCTATGAGACAGGCCAAAACAGCTTTCCCTGGCCTCGGGTCACCGATTACACATGTGGATGTTACCTTTGATGGAAAGTGGATATTGGGGACTACTGATACCTACTTGATCCTTATCTGCACACTTTTTACTGATAAGAATGGCACGACAAAGACTGGTTTTAATGGTCGCATGGGAAATACGATTGCAGCTCCGAGATTGCTGAAGCTGACTCCTCTAGATTCGCATTTAGCTGGAGTTAATAATAAGTTTCATAAGGCTCAGTTTTCATGGGTAAGCATACTTATTTTCTCTTCTTTATTGAGCTGCTCACATGTGGTTTTTAATAGTTGTTACTCTACAAATGAATTTAGTGTGATTTATGTCTGTCCTGCCTTGCTCAATTGGTCATTGGATTTGAAATGAGAATGAAAAGTTCTTTTGATATTTCTCTATCTGGGCCTTGGTTGTTGGCTTGCTACTGGATTATGTGGTGTGGTGCTATGCATTTTTTCTGTTTCAAGTGGCATAATTTCATGGTCCCTTTGAGCCATAATGGTTTATACGTATGTGTTTCTGTAGTGGCTAACTGCTGACTTATGCTTGTTTTTCTTTTTCAGTGCTCAGAAATTTTGCATTTGATCTGTTTTAAATTGCATAAGTTTGCCTCTCTGAGCAATAATGGTTTATATGTGTTTGACTGTAGTGACTAACTGCTGAGTTTTGGTTGCTATAATAGTTTTCTGGATTAGTTAGTTGTTAATGATGTTGTTTCCTTCTGTTTGTTTGCTGAATGTAATGTTATTATATAAGGTTCGCATATAATCTGTAGTTTTGGATTTATTCAAACTAGCAAGATGTGAGCCATGGACTAAAAATTAAGTGAATTTTTGCATTATTGTTCAGTTACTTTAACAGATAATTACTTTAGGGATACATGAATGGTGTTGCTTGGCTGGTTTTTGTGAGATTGTTGAAAATGATAAAAACTAGCTTTGGAGATGGTGTTGGGAATGATGAAATCTATTTTTCACACATTTTCTTGTAATTTAACAGAGATATCTATAAGGATATTTTCCGTAATTAAGGCACAAAAGCATTTATGTTGAATTTAATGAACATCTATTTTGTCTGGAGACATGGCAGGATGTGCTTTGTTTCATTTCTGTATCTGAAATTTTTTAATAATTTTGTATCTTAGATTGCACAGATTAGTAAAACTCTTTGCTGTTTTACTGCCTTCTAGTCCAAAAACACTCTGGTGAGTAAGGAATTTGATTCAGGAGGGGAGAGTTCAAACAATAATATAATTTGAAAATTTTCAATAATGTTATAAATTATGCAAAGAGATGAGTGAAAATTGGTAGAAACCCTAAACAAGATCAAAGCTACTAGGTTTTTTTTTTCAGAGAAGAAAGAAAAAAGGCTAAAAAGGTTGAAGAATGAAACAGGAGCAAGCCAAAAACAATGAGTTTAGATTGATATTTTTGACTTTTGCAGAAAAAGGATGGGAATTTATGGTAACCAAAATAAACATTTAGGTTGTGTTTCAAAATAGAAAAGAAAATTCAATAGCGGATAGCCCATAATGGCTCCTCCTAGGCAAATATAATCTTGCTCGTATGTTGAAAGCATCCTTATATGTCGAAAGGGTCTCCACCCCACAACCTCCAGTAAAATTGGATGATCATCTATTGCGATACACACTGCTTCTTCTTTTGTTAAAGTCATAGAATGAACTTGCATTGACGATTCATAGTCTTGGGTATATTTTAACTGTTGTGTGTTTCAAAATTACACAGGTGACTGAGAATGGCAAGCAGGAGCGCCACTTGGTTGCAACTGTAGGCAAGTTTAGTGTGATATGGAACTTTCAGCAGGTGAAGACTGGTTCTCATGAGTGCTACCGGAATCAGGAGGGCCTGAAGAGCTGTTACTGCTATAAGATAGTTCTCAAGGATGACTCCATTGTCGATAGTCGTTTCATGCATGACAAATTTGCAGTCAGTGATTTGCCTGAAGCTCCCCTGGTCATAGCAACACCCATGAAAGTCAGTTCCTTCAGCATATCTAGCAGGCAGTGATAAGCTCTTGCCTAGCTCCCTGTTTCTCTGGTGACGATGTTTCAAATACTTGAGTATTCTAAGTTGTTTAATTAGTTCATGTTTGAAAATGATTCAGAGACTGATAATTTCGTATTGTACTTGTTTAGGCAGTTTTATATCACGTTGCAACTTGAGAATGATAAAACTCAGCAACTTTGTTGTTGTATAATTTGTTAACAAAGCACATATTGCTTCCTTGATGGAAAAATGAGATTCGGTTAGGATTTCATTTATTTATTTTACTGCTGCAATGAATAATTCCTCTCTTAAATTTTAGGATTGAAATCAAACGGAATGAAATGAACTTCTGGGTTTTATTTGGGCATGCATAATTAATTGAGGGTAGGGGTGGGCATTATCGGATTTGAATCGGATCGGACCGAATCTGAATCCGAATCCGATCCGCTCCGATCCGATTAGTATTAGTTTGTTTGATCCGATAAGGTTTGATAGCCTTATCAAACTCGATTCGATCCGATCCGATAACTATCGAATCAGATCGGCTTTGTTTGATCCGATTTGAATACTTAACGAATCGGATAAATCCGATTTGATAACGGATTCGAATCCGATAGAAAATCCGATTTGATAATGAATCCGATAGTAGATTCGATTCGATAACGGATCTGATTTGATAAAATTGATTTGAATTTTAAGTTATCCGATTTGATAAAATTGTTATGACTTACAAATTTTCAGATAAAGTTTTCGAATCGGAACCGTTATCAAATCAGATTTATTATCAAATCGAATCTACTATCAGATTTATTATGAAATCAGATTCTCTATCAGATTTTGAATCCGTTATCAAATCGAATTCCTTATCGGATTCAGATTTGTTATCAAATCGGATAAAATCTGATTCGATCCGATAGTTATCAAATTTATCCGATTCGATCCGAAATTCGACAAATGAACCAAACATGATTCGATTGGGTTCGATAGCCAAATCCGATCCGATATTATCGAATCGAATCAGATCGAATCTGACCCGATCCGATCCGATGCCCACCCCTAATTGAGGGTAGATTAAGAAATATTTAGGAAATAATAATCACTTCATGTACACGTTATCATATGTGGATGGTATATTTTGCCTCCAAAATAAAACTAATTGATAGAGAGAGAAATAGAAAAATGACGGTTGCAGTTGGATGAGGTTTCCTCAATTCAGCCTTGCGCTTCATCATCCTTCATTTCTAAGCACATATATAAATTATAGTTAGGATAATTAAGTATTGGTTTTCTGTTATAAAAAAAGAGAAATAAGATAATAGAATACTTTATAAAGTTACATGCTTTATTCTTTATTTTTAATTTTTAATTGAATAATAAATTATAAGAGTTGTCCTCTGTTTATTGGAAGAGATTAGGTTAATATTGTTATCATAAGTAATGTGAGATAAACTAAAATTGTAAATATTAAAATAAATATTAAAGTGAGGGACAACATTATTTACAACACTCCCCCTTAGGACCTATCACCTTAATTTTACAAAAATTATCTGATCTAACATTATCTCATTAAAACCTTGCACGTAAAACCCTGTATGATAAAACCTAGTCGAAGGAAAAAGAGTACAATACACGTTTATCTAACTATAACTCATCATGTCAATGAATATGCTCCACCTGATGAAATGCTCCCCCTCAAAAGATATCATCAAGATAATTTACTCAGTCGACGTATGCCAATACTTATATAAGCTTCTCAAAGGTGGATGTCGGTAAAACTTTCGTAAATAAATTTGCAAAGTTAACAGTAGAACGTATTGGCTTGTCTATGAAAGTATTTTATGAAGATCAAAGATGTATCTCACATCAGCACCAACAAGACCTGGATTTTATGTTAGCTCATTTGAATAGAACAATAAGTATTTTGTCCTATGAATATAACATAAAATATATTTATCGTCATTCCAATATCATTGAGTTGGTACAAAGCTATATTTTGCTAATAAATTTACTGAGAATGCAATGTAGGCCCCGTGTATTGGGCTAAATATAACAAGGGACCAATTGCAGTAAGATATGATACTTCTGGACCAAGTATCTCTTCATCATATTCTTTAGGACAAAATTGATCATTTTTAGGATCGAAAGATCGGACAACCATGAGAGTATTTAACGGATGAGTATTATCCATGTTGAAATATTTTAGAATATTCTCAATATAAGTAAACTGATAGATAAACACTTTGCTAGTTTTATGCTCGATCTTCAAGCCAAGACACTATTTTGTTTTTCCGAAGTCTTTCATCTTAAATTATCTTTTCAAATATTCAGTAATTTTTAGAAGTTCTTCAGGATTTCCAATTAAGTTCATGTCATCGATATATACTGCTATAATAATAAATCCAGATTCAGACTTTCTAGGGAATATGCATGGGTAGATATGATAATTTATGTATCTCTCATTCATCAAATATTTACTCAAACAATAGTACCATATGTGTCTGGATTGTTTTAATCCTTATAAAAATCGTTATAACTTGATTGAAAATAGTTTACGATCATTTTATTTATATACTTCAAGCATTTTTAATCCTTGAGAGATTTTAATGTAAATATCAGTGTCAAAATACATAAATATCCATGAGACATATAACAAGTATTTTGTAGGCTTCCAAACTTATTAAAAGTTGAAATGTAATAGTATTCATCACACGAGAACACCATTATAATCAATATTAGGTATCTACAAGAAACCTCGTGCATGCTTTATATGTAACTATCTCATTATGTTTATTACATTTATTTATGAATACACATTTGTATCCAACAAGTTTGACATCTTCAGGTGTTTGGACTACAAGTCCAAATAGTTCACGTTTTGCTAAAAAGTCAATCATGCTTGAATTGTATCTTCTATTGAAGCCAATCATGTCTTTGTCTACATTCACCGATAGTTTGATGTTCAAATTTATTTGTAATTTCAGTAGCTACTGTGAACACAAATATATTACCGATGACTAATTCATTACGATCCCACATCTCTCTTGTATAACTATAATTTGTAGACTTTATATGATATTGTCTCTTCATGAACTTAGTCTCTTCAGGGACTTGGATATCTTCAAGGACATGTTTCTCTTAAAGAATTATTATTTCTTCTGGAACTATTGATTCTAAGAATATGGGTGTATTTATAGCTCAAGCATTATTTGTAACAAGATCATAATAAATTATTTTCCTCTTTCGGGGAACAATATCTTTTGAACCAAGTGGTTTGCCACGCTTCTAACGTGTAACGAATAATCTACTAGCCACTTTTATACTAGATTGTTCAACGAGAATAATTAATGTAGGAGCGAAGCGGGGTTTACCGCTATGCCTATGATGTTCGGCGACCACGACACTGTTGGGCTTGAAGCCCGTAGAGAGTACGGAGTAGCCCACGGGGGACTAAATCAAGAGAATAAAGGAGTCTCCACCCAGTGTGAACTGATAAAAGATTTAAGGCTGCACTCACCCCTCGCAAGGGAAGACCTCAAACCGTTGGGTTCGGAATGGTCCCTTACTTATGCCACTATAATGGACGGGTTCACACAATGGTATAACCAAGTCTTAATGCAATTCATACATAAAAGCGAATAAAAAAAATATAATAACATACCCAAGCAAATAATAATCACAATAACATGATTACAAAAGCATATTAAATTAAGAAGTACGAGATGCAATAACGAAAATCAATCAAAAGCATGAAAAGCGTTAATAAATAAATAAAAAGGGGGGGGGGGGGGGGGGTTAATCATGCATATATGAGTATTTCTCCAGTGGTACGTGGAGTTGTATCCTAAGTACAGACCGCACTACCGTCCATTCGGATTCAGCTACGGAATTTACGTCTGGGTTTCCATCTGATATACCGCAAGGGATAATAACACACATAACCATCAATGTTATGTAAATGGACATAAAAAAAGGGTGAAATAATAAAATAACAATAAAAGTGAATAGACAAAAAGCTAAATAGTAAAATAAATGCGAAATAATAAAATAACGATGAAAGTAAATAAATAAAAAAAGATAAATAACAAAATGCCAAAGAAAGAAAAAAATGTGACCAGAAATTGGCCGTCTTTGATGTAGGACTTCGCATACCCGGCTGGACGTAATTCACGTCCAGCCAGGCTTGCAGCGTCCGAAACTATAAAATAAATATGGTAAAGGGTGCCATCGGGTCTTATTTTTTAAGTTGCTTTCTTGGAAGTGCGTTAGGCTATCACCAGAAGGATTGAAGTTGGTTTCAAGGTTTGCTATTTCTGGTTTGCTGTTTGCTGTTTCTGGTTCGCTGTTTACTATTTTTGGTTCATGTTTTGCTATTTTCCGATTGCTGTTTTTGCTGTTTCACAGATTGCTGTTTTTGCTATTTTCTGGTTGTTGATTTTGCTATTTGGCTAGTTGCTATTTTTGCTATTTCGCTGGTTGCTGTTTTTTTTTTGTTTTAGCTGCTGTTTTGGTTGTTTTATAGTTACTGTTTTGGTTTTTTTTTTGCTGTTGTTTTTAGGCTACTATTTTTGCTGTTTTTAGGTGATTTTACTGACTGTTTTTTATTATTTTTTTGGGTGATTTTGCTGGCTGTTTGACCGGCGTAAACACACACGTATAACGCAAGCGCACGTATCGTTCAAGTAGTATAAAAATATCGATCCCACGAGGATTTATTTCCTACTGTTGTTATTAATTATTGATATTATTTATTTACAGATATCTAATTGAGGGAGAAGAGAATGATTGCTTGATTGATTTGGTTGATTGTAGATTTGCTAAATAAATAAATAAATAAAAAGACAAAAGAAAATACTAAGGAAAATAACAAAAGACACAAAGATCTAGGGTTGTGAATCTTTCTAATATCTTTTAAAGATGAAGTGATTATTTTATGTTTGTGTAATAAATCAGTTTACTAACCTGGAACACGAAATTATGCGAAAGCCTCTGTCGATGGTCAGACGCAAATACCCAGTTTAACCCAATTTAACCATATGTCTATGTCAACCAAATTATTTGGATTCATTAAGTTTGAGTTCCAATTATGGCTACCCCCGCCCGACATGTATATGTCTATCTTGTAAGGAACTCTATTAAAGGGTTATCTATCCTTAAGGAAGATCGTGGGCTATTAAGTCTAAGGCTGAAACCTAAAATCCCTATGTCTAGTTCATTTTAGATTTACCACATCAATCTTATTGGTGATCAGACAACAAGAAGCATTAAGCTTAAGACTTAATAAGTAAACCTTTAAATTACCCAAACTATAAATAACCCCTTATAAACTGGTGATATTAGAATTCATCACAACCCCAGATAACTAACACATAACTAGGGCTAGTAAAGACTTAAAAGTAAAAGGCATAAAATAAAAGTGCTGAAAAGTAAAAGACATAAAGTAAAAGCTGAAAAGTAAAATAAAATAAAATGCTAAGGTAAAAGGATCAACTTTTACTATTTACTATTTAGATATCTCCTTAATATAATATATTAACTTGCGATTATTTTACCAACCAGCCATATAAGCGGTAACCTGATTAAGTCAAATTAAGTCCAACCAGCCATAAAGGCGGAACCAAAATAAACCTGCCATATAGGCGGTAAGAAAATTTAATTACCAATCGACCAATCTGACGGTATCCTTGATTAGTCAGGTTTAAACCAGATTAAAATGAATTACCAAGCGACCAATCTGGCGGTATCCTTTTTAAGTCAATATTTTAAATAGTTAATATATTATTTTTAAGGGAGATTAATCTAAATAATAACAGTAAAAGAATTACCTTTCACCATAGCTGTGGAAGTTACCTCCTCATGGTGAATAATAAAAACTGTAAAAAGTAAGAAAGTAAATTACTATTATTACAAAATGTAATTAAAATTATTTACAAAACTAAAAACTAAAAACTAAAGAAACTAGAGAGAGAAACTCCCTATTTACATCAAAGAAGTGAGAGAGAATTGTACAACTGAAACTGGAATTCCGCACTCTATTTATAGGCGTCAGTAAGGGTCGCGCGTCGCGACACCCAGCTCGCGTCGCGACGCCCGTTTTGTCGACGTGGAACGCTCTGGTTCGTCGATTGCAGATTCTGGATAAGGTGATAAGGTGACACGTGGCAAGGTGGTTGAGGCTCAATTATTGTGACACGTGGCGGCTCGTGATTGGCTGATTCAAATTCTTATCCACCACGTGTTATATACGGATAAGAGAGTTAATGATTGATGCTGATGTGGCGCTGATATGGCGACATGTGGCAAATTGACTGTCGGCACCGTAGGATGATGACACGTGTCACTTCCTGATTGGCTGATGATGACGTGGCAGTGAGGTGGCATGTTGACTCGATCAACTGATGATGTGGATGATGACGTGGCTGACAGGTGGAGTGACACGTGGCGACACGTGGCGATGGCGACTGTCGGCACCGTAGGATGATGACACGTGGCACGGCGCATGTTAGCAGATTTGCTGTGATGGTGACACGTGGCACGGTGCACGTTAGCAAAGTTAAATTTTTCTCAGATTCTGACTTGTGGACCCGACACACGTTAGCACTTTTCGGCGTACGTTAGGCGTCGCGACGCTGAAGGTATTGGCGTCGCGACGCGGCAAATTACCAAAATGCCATTTTTTCCAATTTTCACTGTTTTGCTCCAAATCACCTCCAGAATGTCCTGAAACTTTATTTATTTACAAAATAACACAAAATACATCAAAATATTAACAAAACTCAAGAAACTATACAAAATATTAGGTTAAATGAGTGGGAAATAGTGATAGATTTATCACTCATCACTGTTTTTGGTGTTTTATGATGCTATTTTTCTGCTGGTTTTCTTGTTGTTTCTATTCGATTTTTTGGGGTTTTTTTTGGTTATTTTTTTGGTTGTTTCTATGGTTGTTTGCTGTTTTGGTTTCAGGGTTGTTTTGGTTGTTTGTTTTCGATGGTCTTCAGGATTTTTTGTTTGGTGTTTCGGTGGTGGATGGTTGGTCTTTTTTGGTTTTGGTGATTGGCTTTGGGGTTTGTTTCTTGTGATGTTCACGCCGAAGATGAACAAGAAGAGAGAGTGTCTAAGGTTTTTTTTGTTTGTTGGTTGTTGTCCCAAGCCTCAGGTTTTTCTTTAGTGATGGAGATCTCAAATCTTTTTAATTGGAAAGTCTTGATGAGGGAATTTGAGCATGTGAATTTCATGGGATTTCAAATCTTGTTAAATTGGAAAGTGATTTGAGGGAATTTGAACATGTGAATTTCATGAGATTTTCTTATTTTGGGCGTGTGCATGGGCATTGGGTGTGTGCTGCATGGGCTTTGTGTGGTGTTTGGCATGGGCATGGGTTGTATGGGCTTTCATGGGTTGCATGGGTTTTGGACCGATGCTAAGGTTTGGAACAGAAACTGACTGAGCGAATCCGAGGCTGGGTAGTGAGTTCGAATCCGATAAGGTGCTAATTTTTGGAGGTTTTCTTTCCTTCCAGCATTCGTTTCCCGCAACTTTCGTAACTTTTCAGGTGTTATTTTACTGCTGGTGTGAGATGCTTCGATCTTTGGGATTCATTCTCGAACTGAGTTGATTTGATGGTGAGGTGCTTTGACCCATAGGATTCATCCCTGCGAGATGCTTCGATCTCTAGGATTTATTCCCGAACTGAGTTGATTTGATGGCGAGATGCTTCGACCCATGAGATTCATGTTGGACAGTTATGACCCATAGCGTCACTGTTTGTAAAAGACATTGTGTTTTTGTACAAAATTAACTATGTTGTTATGAAATTGCCTTTTTACCGTTTCGTAATTTATTTACTTTGATATAGAAATGGTAGAAGTCTTTATGATTAGTTCCGGATTGAGATGATATGAGATATTATCAATCCATAAAGGTTTAATCATTAAATATCTCTATTCATAGTATTATCAAGACTGGACATCGATAATGCGGAATAGACTAGTATTGCACTTATGCACGTTGTGAGGGCATACCGACATAGTTCTTATTTATTTAAGTATTGGATACTTATGCAAGTGCGATAGGAGGTTGTTTTTTACCGATGGTACGGAAAACAGCTTCGCTCTGGATAGACCCCGCGGAATCCCATTGGTAGTATGTATTTGTGTCTATGGGAGACCGCTTCAGGGTAGGTGTATTTGGTCTTAACCTGAGACTTGCATCGCTAATACTTGCGACAATCAGTAAACTTTGGTTTTGGTCGTCCAGGGCTTTAACAGGTTCTGTGTACGCCTCTTCTAGGTTTATTGAGAATCGTAGTGTATTGGATGTGATGTCAAGAGAGAAGTATCACTTCAGACATATGGAGATGATGATCACGCAGGGATTCAGAACTGGTTCTCTATTGTGTTGCAACCATCGGGATAATATGACAAGGTCATGATTATCCGATTCAAAGAGACTAGTTGCTTGATATCCGATATGTGCTTCGTACGGGACAGACACCATTCCAGCCCCAGGCCTTGCACGTGACATCCGATACTGGATCGCAATACACAATACTACGGTATACTACGCCTGATATAGATCGTATATTCCATTAAGAATATTTCTGGAGAATTGGGTAGGCATGGTGCTTTGCTAGAAGCCAATCTTATCTCGTAAATCGGTAAAAACATAGTACTTGGTACGTACGTGTTCGGATAGTCCGACGACCGGATTTACTGCCAACATATCCAGGGATCTCTTGGGTCGCTTCCCGAAGATTCACCGATGACGTATGATTCGAGCTTAATTAATCTGAGATTAATTGCGGAGAGACTTTATCTTGGATAAAGTACTATTTGAAGAGAGATAAAGATTAATTTGGAATTAATCGATAAAATAATATATTCGATATATTATTCGAAATTAGATTTCGACGCGAAATTAAAATTAGATTTTAATTCGGGCAAACGAGTTAATTTAGAATTAATTCGTTAGCGACGTGAATAATAATTTTGCTAGGCTTAATTATTTAATTAAATTCGATTTAATTACGTAGCGATGGAAGTTCGTTAATTCAGAATTAGCGAACTCGAGCCCGGGAGTGTTTGCGGGCCCACTCGAATTCAAAATCGAATGGGGCCCACATGTCACATCAACCATCACATCAAATGTCACCTTTAGTTACTTTAGGTTGATGTGTTTAGGTGAGTTGGTGAAAGTGTGTAATACACTCCAAAGTCAAAGCAATTGTGTGACATACCAAATCCATTTTTTGGTATATCATTATTATTGTTTTTGAAACAAATACACACATGCTTCTATTCTCTCTCCATTGCCAAATGCAGTGAAGATTTTTTCCTCTCCATTTTCTTTCTTTTGCCGTGAGGTTCTAAGAAGGAGATAGACAGATTTTTGTTGCAAAGTCTTTCATAGAGCTAGCATTCTTCAAGGATCATATCAAGGTGTTAGGGAAACCTATTCAAGAGCTTGGAAAGACAAATCAAAGCTTGGAGCTTGTGCTTTCATCTTGGCTGAATTCTTGGACTGCTTGGAGGAGAAATTTTGTTGTTTGACGCATCCATAAACCGCTCAATGTAAGTGTGTTTTCCGCCTCACTTCTTTGTTATTCATTCATGATTTTATGCTTATTTGATCTTGGGACTAATCATAGAAACCCAACAATTCATCCCTGCGAGATGCTTCGATCTCTAGGATTTATCCTCGAACTAAGTTGATTTGATGGCGAGGTGCTTCGACCCCTGAGATTCATCCCTACGAGATGCTTCGATCTCTAGGATTTATTCCCGAAGTTGTTCTCCATTCCTGGAGTGCCATTCCCGGCTTGCTCGTCCTTATTCCCAAGGAGTTGCTCGTCCTCATTCCCGAGGTTACTCATAATTTACAGAATGCCATTCCCGGCTTGCTCATCCTCATTCCCGAGGTTGTTCACCATTCCCGGCTTGCTCGTTCTCATTCCCAATGAGTTGCTCGTCCGCATTCCCAAGGTTATTCTCCATTCCCGGAGTGCCATTCCCGACTTGCTCGTCCTCATTCTCGAGGTTGTTCTCTATTCCCGGAGTGCCATTCCCGGCTTGCTCACCCTCATTCCCGAGGTTGTTCTCCATTCTCGGAATACCATTCCCAGCTTGCTCGTCCTTATTCCCGAGGAGTTGTGAGTCATCGTTCCTGAGGTTGTTCTCCATTCCCGGAGTGCCATTCCTGACTTATTCGTCCTCATTCCCGAGCAGTTGCTCGTCCTCATTCCCAAGGTTATTCTCCATTCCCGGAGTGCCATTCCCGGCTTGCTCGTCCTCATTCCTGAGGAGTTGCTTGTCCTCATTCCCGAGGTTGTTCTCCATTCCCAGAGTGCCATTCTCGGCTTGTTCGTCCTCATTCTTGAGGATTTGCTCATCCTCATTCCCGAGGTTGTTCTCCATTCCCAGAGTGCCATTCCTAGCTTGCTCGTCCTCATTCCAGAGGAGTTTCTTGTCCTCATTCCCGAGGTTGTTCTCTATTCCCGAAGTTCTTCATCCTCATTCTCAAGGTTCCTCTCCATTCTTGGAGTTGCTCGTCCTCATTCTCGAGGTTGCTCTCTATTCTTGGAGTTGCTTGTCCTCGCCATTTTTTCTTTTTTCTTCAAAGTCTGCCAACATAAAACAAAAATTGTGTGTATGCGATATGTATGCATGGATGCATTCCCTATTCCGATGGGTTTTCTTTGTCCTATTGGCTTCATGTCATCTTTGGTTGGGCATTCCTTGCGGTCTTTGTTGCCCTTTGCCTATAGAAGTCTTTGGTTGCCCCCTAGGCCTGCTTACAGTTTCCTTTGTCAATTTTACTCTGGTGATTGCTAGTTTTCTTTGGTCTCATGGCTCAAGATCCCGTTGTGTCCCTTATTCGCGGGGTGGTAGACTGGTCATCCCCAGACCTGGCTCAGCTTTCTACTCTTCGCTGCATGCACCGGGTCAAGGTGGATTACGCCTTTTTAAAAGCAACCTCATCCTTTTGGGGTCATGTCTTCCGATTCTCAGGTTTCTAAATGTGCGCTCTCCCTGAAATTGGACTCCATTGTTCGTCACTATGTGATGTGGCATTTCGTATCGACATACTATATTACGGGCTATGAAATAGTCCCAATAGTTATAGATATTATTGTCCTCAAGGAATGCCCAGTAATGAAACCAGAGAACCTTCAAATACTCAATGCAACTCAAATCCAAGTCTTTGAATAAATCATCTAAGCCATACTCACATTGTCTGTGTGCAAAGGTTCATTTACAGCTTGATTCCTAGGTAAGCCAATTCAATGATTTCGTTTCAAAAATTGGAATCGATGGGTCAAACCAACCTAGATATCTCAATTATGCTATGTAATTGCTTTTTTTTCTGTGCTCAATATGGCATGATTTTCATTTTTTTTCTTCTTTTTATTTTTTTCTTTTTTCTTTTTAACACACTTACCCTTTAAGGTAGCATTTCTCCTCATGGTGGTCCTAATACTCACCGATGGGTAGCTTCACGCTTATCGGTTATAGGTGGTTTAATTTTTTTCTTTAGAGATTTTTCTTTTATTTTCAACCATACCACACATCATAACACAAGCAAATCAGGATAGAAATCTAAGCAAACGGTCATTCATCAACCTACAATTTCTTCAACTAGTCACTTTGCCAACTACTCAGGTTTTCACTGCTAAAAACCTATAATTAAGTGCTTACGAGTTTAACATAGATCAACTACTCAAAGTATCAGATAAAAGTACATCAAGAACTTATCGTTTCTAAGATTTCACCATAAAGTAAACAATTTCATCATTGGACGTATGCTTAACTATTAAGGACTAAAAACAAACAATTTTTTTTGGCTGAAGGTCCTCCAATGGTCTTTCTATTATGGCCGTAAAATTTTCTGTTTCTCGGCTTTCTCTTAACTGTTGAAAGTCACTAATCATGGAGGTCATCCTTCTCAACTTGTTATAAATGGAGGGCTCGGTTCCCTTAATGATCATCTTAATCTGGTCATTCTACGAGGGCCGTGTCTGCATCTTCAAGAGCTGGCTTCTCTAGCGATCCACATAATCTTTGGAGGTCTCTTCCGACTTCTGTTCGATGTTTTCTAGGTCACGGAGCGACAAGTCTATCTTCCATGTCCGTGACATATTGGTTCAGAAAGGCCTCTGCTAATGCCCTGCAGTCATCCCTGACATTTTTCTCTAAGCCATGATACCATACTACGGGCGCCCCTTCCAGTGACATCCCAAACACCTTCTGCACCTGGCGCTTCGACAAAACCACTGCACTCATTACTGAAACATATTGTCAGAGTTGGACCCTAGGATCTCCGTTCCTGTTGAACTTGGCCATGTCAGGCATCTTCAACTGAGAAGGCATATGTTCTTCGAAAGTCATCGCATCATAGTCTAATAGATCTTTATGTTTCACCTTCATCTTGCGGGTAACTGACTCTATTGTTCTCTGAGTTTCTGTAACTCTTCCTGAGACCCGACTATCCTTCTCGCGTCATACTCAGCCATGTCATCATCAAAAATAGGGATTTCTTCGCTCACCCTATTCGGGGGCTCCTCACGCCTTCCATTCTCATTGTTTTATGTTCCCACTGTGCGGGGTACTGTCAGTCTAGCCATAGCATTGGTCAAAGCTTGTAGTTGCTCGGTAATTTTGGTGATGTTGGTCTCCAATTGATCCATGCGGGAACATTCACTGCCTGACGTATCCATGGTTGCTAACCAAGTCTTCTTTCAAACGGATATCTATGATGGATTTTAAGTTTAGGGGTTAATATGATGCGTGTATGCATGTGATGCAGGAGATGCATGAGATACATGGGATGCATGTGGTTATCAAAATGACATATATCCTTCCGACCTTATTCCTCCCACACTCGTGGTAAGTCTATTTCTGCCCTATGTATGGCTCATTTTGTGCACCAATGTGGGGTACACAAAATCGTTCTCTCCTACGTTACATGGGTGAACCTTGGCTACCTCAGTCCCTTTTCATCAGTAATAGACAAAGACCTCCCATTTACAAGATTGACTAAGCCTATTATGGGGATCGTGCCATTGTCTAGAAACGACAAATTGGAACATTGGTAATCACGATTGTGGCGGGTAGGACTTGGAGATATCCAAAAGTATACAAATATGCCATACCAAGGCGTATCCTTCCTGAATGAAAGCCAGTGTGGATATCGGACTCATGCATCTGGCATATTCGGATCATGTTTGGACCTTCTAAGCCCATCAAGGTTTTCATACAAGTTGGCCCGTTATCATTTTAAAGCATTCAATCAGATTATCGCGAGGTATAAACTTGTCCCAATTGAAAAGGCCCAACATGTTTACACTTTTGCGCTAAGGTGACTAAATAACTTCAAATGATAGGAGGCCCAAACATAAGGTTGCCCATCGTCATTTTGAAAAATTTTGGCCCAATTACCATAAGATGCAAACTTGTCTCAGTTTAAGTTGCCCAACAAGTTCGTATCCTATGACGAGAGGTCCAAATGGATCCAAATGATAATGGTCCCAAACACAAGCATATGGGTAGCTTCTATAGGACATATAACTATGGTTCATATGTGGGCTTACAAGCGTACGGATAAGGCTCTCATTGGCGAAAGGTTGCTCACAACTAGGTCTCCCCACTCAAGGGTTCGAGCGACCAAGTGAGCGCGTTTTTTTTATACCCTAGGGTACGTGCCAACGGGTGATGGTTATCATCACATAATGATCCACCGCCTTGAGTGGGTTATGAACCCTAATTTTTCAATTTTCAATTAATTGCAATTTGGTCCATTTTGTTCAAAACATACCAATATCAAATCCAATCAACCTAAAATTTTACATGCATCATATTTATACCATAATACATCACATATATGAAAATCCCAATATTTGGAGTGGGTTATGAACCCTAATTTTTCAATTTTACCAAATTGTCCAATTTAACCAAATCTTTAAAATCCAACACTTTAATCCATTCAATACTTCACCAAACTAGCCTCACCACTTTGAAATAACTCTTGAACATTTCTAGGTCTTATATATGATATAAAACTTAGAGACTTGTAAGATACTCTCATTAGTCGTTCATTAGATATGATCTATTAAGAGATAATTTGACTATCTGTGTGACAGTTAGTATTACTGTTGGACTGTTGGTGGGTCTCTTATATGTAGTATTCATATTTTGTAGAGGATAATTCCTTAATCGAAAGAAAAATTGTTTAGAATGTATAGTCAGTTTTATGCATCATAAGATGATGAAATAATGAATACTATATAATGTACGATTATATATATAATTGTGGGCAATATAGTGTCATTAAACAATAATATAACTTGCAAACAAACAGATCAAACAACAAAAGTAGATCTAGATGCAAGAAACCCTAAAACCAGAAAACCTTTAAGACAAACCTGGAAATCAAGTTTATAGATTCAATCCAAGTCGAGATTATCTCTGTCCTTAAAAACTTATTGGCGCCGTCACAGGTGCTTTACGGATTCGTTTTGCCAACGTTCTCCCAGGATTACTTGTATTCTACTTGTTCAAGGAGCACTCCTTAACAAATGTTTGAACTAGGATACAAAATGGTGGATCTCTCTCTCAAAACAAAGAAAACAACAATGCCTTTTTAAGTTCTTGGATATTAGTTGTATATCTTCTGTATATCTCATTTGGAATAAAAGCCTTCTTTTATAAGGCATGGAGGGGTGCCAATAGGGCACCCCTTGGGGTGGGTTGCAACCCTCCAAGGATTGCAACCTCCCATACACCCCTTGAAAATTCCAATGATATACATATACATATACATATCATATTTAATGAATTTGAGGAATTTACAACAATCCCCCACAATTCTTCAAATATTCATTCAGGCACGTGAGAGAGATACCGTGAGCTAAAGCTGCATCGAAAGAGGTAGCTTTCGCCTTGAACCTTTCCTAGTGAATGACAATCGGATTTACTTGGCAAATCAGTGACCCATAGTCTTGAACTGTTCTGCCGTTGGTGTAAACCAAGACAATTGCCAACACACAGCTTTAATTCGACCATTTTCCCGTTCTACGGTTGTGTTCATTTTGGCCCTGAACAACGGTCCTGGATTCATCAAGCACTTTAGGGTAACCCGCCTTTAAAGGTTCCCATGGAAGCGGCCTCACTTCTTACTTGAAATAGGTGATCTACTATGAAGAGGTAATCTGTCTTTACCCCAATTAGGACTCATCTCCTAATATAGTGATCATTAAAAGCCTTAGCTTATCCTAACCAATGACAGAGAGCACTCAGCGTCATTATCGAAATGGGAAAGAGTACGAAACTCTTCAGTGCTTGTTTTGAATTACACAAAGTTTCTATTGTCCCTTTTGAACCTAGATCTTGGGATCTCCAGTCAGATAGGTTGGGTTTCCACAGTGACAATTCTTAGATTATAGGCTTCAAGCCCATTCCCCTCGATGACTTCTCAACTTGCTCTCGAGGTAAACCTTTAGTTAGTGGATCCGCTAGGTTTTCCTTCGACTTAACATAATCGATCGTTATTATGCCACTTGAGAGCAGTTGACGTATGGTATTATGTCTCCGACGTATGTGTCGAGACTTACCATTATACATTGTATTTTGGGCTCTCCCAATTGCCGATTGGCTATCACAATGTATGCTAATCGATGGCACCGGTTTGGGCCAACTAGGAATATCCTCCAGGAAGTTTCTAAGCCATTCTGCTTCTTCCACTGTTTTGTCTAACGCTATGAACTCTGATTCCATAGTAGACCGGGCAATACATGTTTGCCTCGAGGATTTCCATGACACGGCTGCATTACCAAGTGTGAAAACAAATCCACTCGTAGATTTGGAATCCACCGTATCAGATATCCAGTTAGCATCGCTGTATCCCTCCAGTACAGTAGGATATCTCTCTTAATGTAGCCCATATTTTGAAGTTTCTCTCAGATACCTCAAAACTCTTACTATGGCTTTCCAGTGGTTGTGTCCTGGATTGCTCTATATCTGCTAAGCCGATTCACAGCTTGAGCGATATCAGGGCGTGTGCAATTCGTGAGATACATCAGACTTCCGATGATTCTCGAATACTCTAATTGCGATATGCTTGAACCAGTATTCTTTGATAAATGAAGAGTTAGGTCTACAGGGGTCTAGCCACATTTAGATCCCCTTTGATATATTTATCGAGTATCTTCTCAATATAATGAGTCTGTGATAATATATATCTGTCTGATGTCCTAGAAATCTTTATTCCTAGGATCACATCAGCTATCCCCATATCTTTCATATCAAATCTGCTGGATAACACGTTTTTGGTAGACTGAATCATTTCATGATTACTACCAATTATCAGCATATCGTCTACATAGAGACACACAATGACATATCCTTTTTGAGTTGATTTAGTGTACACACACTTATCACACTCATTGGTTTTGAACCCATTTGACAACATTTCTTTGTCAAATTTCTCATGCCATTGTTTCGGTGCTTGTTTTAATCTGTACAAGGATTTTACAAGTTTGCACACCTTCTGTTCTTGTCCAGGAACACTAAACCCTTCTGGTTGTTCCATGTAAATCTCTTCATCCAATTCACCATTCAATAATGTCGTCTTTACATCCATTTGATGTATTTCAAGACCAAATATAGCTGCTATGGCTATGAGCATTCTTATCGATGTGATACGAGTCACTGGTGAATATGTGTCAAAGTAATCAATGCCTTCTTTTTGTCTATAACCTTTTATGACAAGTCTAGCCTTGTACTTATCTATTGATCCATCCGTTTTCATCTTCCTTTTGAATATCCATTTGTAGCCCAGCGGCTTACAACCTGGTGGAAGATCAACCAACTCCCAAGTATGGTTCTGTAGGATTGAATCAATCTCATTGTTTATTGCCTCTTTCCAAAGAGGTGCCTCAGGAGAAGACATGGCTTCTTTATAGCTTTGAGGCTCATTTTCTAACAGGTATGTCAGAAAATCGGGACCAAACGACTTAGACGTTCTAGCTCTTTTGCTACGTCTAGGCTCGATTGTCTCAGTATTAACACGTTTATTTAATTCTAGGTCAACCTGATCACTATCCTTGATAGTGTCAATTGTCCTTTTGAGAGACCCAGTTATTTGTCTTTCCTTACAAGGAAACGTCTCTTCAAAAAATATCGCATTCATTGACTCAATTATCATATTTGGATTGATGTCAGGAATCTCCGACTTGTGTACCAAGAATCGATACGCACTACTGTTGTGAGCATATCCAATTAATATACAGTCAACAGTTTTGGGTCATATTCTAACCTTCTTAGGTTTAGGAACCATTACTTTGGCAAGACACCCCCACACTTTGAGGTATTTGTAGGAAGGTACGAAACCTTTCCACAATTCATATGGTGTCTTGTCTAGTCTTCTGTGAGGAAGCTTGTTCAGAACGTAGTTCGCGGAAAGCAAGGCTTCCCCCCACAAGTTCTGGGGTAGACCTGAACTTGTCAACATGGCATTCATCATTTCCTTCAACGTTTGGTTTTTGCACTCCGCAATTCCGTTCTGTTGAGGAGAATAAGGAGCAGTGGTTTCGTGAATAATTCAGTGCAAAGAACAGTATTCACCGAATGGTGAAACGTATTCACCACCTCTATCACTCCTGATTCTTTTGATTTTCTTGCCAAGTTGATTTTCAACTTCGCTCTTATAGTGTACAAAGCTCTCAATAGCTTCTGCTTTGCTTCTCAGCAAGTACACATAGCAGAATCTTGTGCTGTCATCGATAAAAGTGACAAAGTACTTTTTACCGCCTCTTGTTTGCACAATATTCATGTCACATACATCGGTATGTACAAGTTCTAGCGGTTCAGAACTACGTTCTATAGAATGAAATGATGTTCTATGCATTTTTGCTTCAACACATGCTTCACACTTATGTTGGCTATCAATTGCAAATTTAGGTATAAGGTCCATGTTAATTAATTTACGCATGGTATCATAATTAACATGTCCTCACCTCCCATGCCATACATTTTGTGACACAATAATATAAGCAGACGAACTAGCTTTATTAATAGCACGATTAACAATCATTACATTTAGCTTGAAAAGGCCCTCAGTTAGGTATCATTTTCCTAAATACATATCATTCTTAGTCAATACAAACTTTTCAGAAACAAATACAAGCTTAAAACCAGCCTTACTAAGAAGAGAGCCCGAGACCAAGTTCTTCCGAATATCTGGAATGTGCAGTACATTCTTCAATGTTAGCTCCTTTCCGGATGTCATCTTCAGAACCACTGTGCCTTGTCCAACCACCTGAGAGGTAGAAGAGTTTCCCATTGTCAGATGATCACCGCCATCGACCTTCTGGTACATGGAAAACATCTTACTGTCTGCATAGATATGACGAGTAGCCCCAGTGTCTACCCATCATTCTCTCGGATTCCCAACTATGTTGGCTTCGGTTACCACTGCTGATAGTTCCATCTCTGAGATATCATCAGTCAGCTGCTCATCTTCAGTAACATGGGCCTCATTTTTCTTTTTCTTGCCCTTGTCCTGAGACTTCTTGTTCCTGCAGTCCTTTGACATATGACCGCTCTTTCCACAGTTGTAGCATTTTCCCTTGAACTTCTTGTTCCCAGAGTCAGTTCCACTGTTCTTTCTCTTTTTGCTACCCTTTACACCTTCAATGATTTTGGCCTTAGACTCCAGAGTCTTGTAGCTGGCCTTCTCGAACATCCTGTTGTCCTCCTCGATTCTCAATCGAACAATGAGGACTTCAAGGCTCATCTGCTTCTTTTTGTGTTTCAGATAGCTCCTGAAGTCCTTCCATGATGGAGGCAACTTTTCAATTATAGCGGCAACTTGAAACATCTCACAGAGTTTCATTCCCTCATCCAGTATTTCATGAATGATCAATTTCAGTTCACCCAACTGAAACATCACCGTCCTTGAATCTACCATCTTGTAGTCCAGGAACCTACCCACGATAAATTTCTTTTGTCCGGCATCTTCGGTTTTGTACTTCTTCTCGAGAGATTCCCAGAGAACCTTCGCAGAAGTCATGCCTTGGTACACATTGTACAGGGTATTGCCAAGACCACCCAAAAGGTAGTTCTTGCATAAGAAGTCTCCAGACATCCAAGTTTGTTCTCGTTCTTCCTTGGCCAATTCAGATTCACCCTTCACAGGACCCAGAGGATCTTTGAGGAATTTAGCCAACTGGAGAGTTGTCAGGTAGAATAGCATTTTGCTCTGCCACTGTTTGAAATTTGCCCCACCAAATTTCTCATGCTTTTCTCCGTGAGAGACCGGTACCGTGATATTTCCGCTAGCCATTTGTAACTGGAAATCAATAAGGTTCAATCAGTCTATGAAAGACAAATTGCACAACGATCAGTTCAAAGTGATGTACTAGGTAGTCACTTGTTGTTTTAATGGACGAACGTTCCAATAAACACAAGTCCTTGAATTTCAACTAAAGATACTTAAGGAAAATTGAATGAACGAATATTCTTCAAACACCTTTTCCAATAGGATCTTTTAACAATTCAAAACCCATATTTTCATTTTTCCAATAGCACAATTAATACGATAAATGTAGATATATATATATATATATATCAATCAAGATTGGATGAAATTACTTGTGCAAAATTACACTTTAAATTCTCAACCAAAATTATGCAACAACCAATCAATTTCAACTTTATCACTATGTGTATGCTTGTGATAATTGAACAACTTAATAATAACTTAAATCTATACTACCAAGATTAATGAGTTTACAATATATGACTAACCAAGTTAATATTAATTAAAGTTTGCAATCTATGATACTTCCAGGACAAAATCGTTAGTGTCACGTTCGTATCTACGTTCGAACGAGACTGTCCAGTGTGTGTGCGTTTATGTTGCGTTTGATAACGCGTTTGAACGATGTGTTTTCAGAGAGTTCACGTTCGAGTAGCGTTTGATAACGCGTTCGAACGGAATGATTCCAGAGAGTTTGCGTTCGAGTTGCGTTTAGGACACGTTCGAACGTTCTAAGACAGAAGGCTTGCGTTCGAGTTGCGTTTAAAGACGCGTTCGAACGTTCTTACGAATTTTCAGATTTATGCCTTCGCGTGCGTCGGGCGTTCGAACGCCCTACAGGTTTTTCATGCACAGTCCGAATTTTCCATAAAATATTCAAACCCTAACATGCAAATTACTATCTAATAACACTATATCAATAAGTTCTTAAGATTGTGGGCAATATAGTGCCATTAAACAGTAATATAACTTGCAAACAAACATATCAAACAACAAAAGTAGATCTAGATGCAAGAAACCCTAAAACCAGAAAACCTTTAAGACAAACCTGGAAATCAAGTTTATAGATTCAATCCAAGTCGAGATTATCTCTGTCCTTAAGAACTTATTGGCGCCGTCACAGGTTCTTTACGTATTCGTTTTGCCAACGTTCTCCCAGGATTACTTGGATTCTACTTGTTCAAGGAGCACTCCTTAACAAATGTTTGAACTATGATACAAAATGGTGGATCTCTCTCTCAAAACAAAGAAAACAACAATGCCTTTTTAAGTTCTTGGATATTAGTTGTATATCTTCTGTATATCTTATTTGGAATAAAAGCCTTCTTTTATAAGGCATGGAGGGGTGCCAATAGGGCACCCCTTGGGGTGGGTTGCAACCCTCCAAGGATTGCAACCTCTCATACACCCCTTGAAAATTCCAATGATATACATATACATATATATATACATATCATATTTAATGAATTTGAGGAATTTACAACAATAATTTTACTCATAATTGTTACGAGCTAATTTGATATGTTGTAACCCATTAAATTGCCTTTAAACATGTTCTGTAGTATCCTTGAGATTAAGAATGAGTTTCTTATTCATGGAGATTATAGTCTACAACCATTAGGGTCGAATTAGATTTATGTCTAATTATGACAGTAGATAGTCTATGTCATATAGAGTCAGAAAAGATGCAATGGGAGCGTCACGATTGATTCTACTATATTAGTCGAATTAGTTGCAAATTATGTAGTATTGACTCATGAAGTTACGTAGTGACCTTATAAATAATGAGTTTTGATATTAATATTGTGTTTGCGGTTATCTGCATAGTATTATGGATTTGATCCTTAAATACTTAAACAATTAAGTAGTTATAGCACAATATTGTAGTTGCATCTAAGGACTATTGATGTAGAACTTAAGTTCTACATATTATGTTTAAGCTAGTCAAGGAAAACATTTGGGTTTGTTTTACAAAATCAATGTATAATAGCGGACCTGGTCAATGTTGCCTACCTCTCGAGTGTTAGGTGAGCTCCTGAGGACTATGCGCATACGATACACATTGAGATGTGTATAAGACACCATGGATTGACACTAGAGCAAGTGGGAGAATTTATTAGAGTTGGTGCTCTAAGCACCAATCCATATCGTATTTATGATCGATTCATGAATACGAATAATCATTATTTCCATAATATTACGTATTTATGGTAGCACTTCTTATCCTTTATTTACATATTCGATCTGATTTAGATTAGATTGAAACTAAATCTAGTCTAGTGAAGTATATATTAGATAAAGACTCGAGAAAATATAATATAGTGTACAGTTACAATGAAATTTGTAATTGATATTTGGAGGTGTCACTATTAGAGATATATTATCAAATAAAATTCCTTCTCAAGATTTACTAACAAAGGTCGGTTTGTAAAATCTACTAAGACCGGTACATGTCGTATATCGAGAATTGGTCCGATGATTTATACCAATGAACCATGAGTCGCGGGAGACTTGTATAGATGTGTAGGTGTTTATTTGATAAACACCGAATGACTCACCTAATATTTCTTAATAGATGGTACATCAACGTCAATAGGAATCTTCTCGAGTCGAGTCGTATAATGGTCATCAGACTTGAGATACCATTGTGGATATATGAGATATCCTTCATACTTTGATGATAGTCACGTCACCAACCTATTTAGGTCAGACCTGTGTGTGTTCGTTGGGTGTGGACCGATGCTCATGATATCCGATGAGAATCAAGATAGAATTTATCAGTCCTGTATACAGGGCATATATATCCTAGAAGTGTTTGCGATCTGTTAAATCCATGATTGTGGTACATTGCATGAGTGAGTTTCGAGTGTTATTTAGAGATAGCAAATTTATAAGTAGACTATATTATACCTAATAAATTTGACGATCGAATCTATATCCCTGATATAATATGGATTACTTGGGATAGAGGGATTATTGTATGCAATGATCTCGACTTACATAGTTCAGCGAGATTATCCGTGGTCATCAAAATTTACGAGTGGGTGAATTATGGACAATGAATTGGATTTCGTGACGGATAAACCTAAACTTAGAGAGTCCCACAATATGAAGTGTACTCATTGAGCATTTGGGTAATGCGTTATGAATAATACATATTATTCATAATATTTTATTGGATTGAGCCAGTTAATCGAGTCGTTTAATCATTAAACGAAAATACATATGTTTAGGGACATTTCAATCATTTTATAATTAATGTGTATTCGTATTTAATACATAATTTGATTAGATACATATTAATTAATTGTCAAATGAGATTTTGACGCATATTATTTATATATGTATTTTGATTTTAAGTGTAAATAATAAAATACATATATATTAATTAATTAATTATTTATTTAAATATCAATTAATTAAGTAATTATCTTTATCCATAAGTCGTAATTATTATGAAATATGGTTAATTATTATTGGTAACATATGACATGTTTAATTAAAGGTTGAAGTATACAAATTGAACAAGTAACTTTAGCTTAATATTTAATTAGATTAAATAAATTATTTAATGACCAAAAGGCCCCTAGTTCACGCCTACCTTGGGTATATAAAGGGAAATATTTTTCCATTTATCATGTTAGCAAAACCTAGCCTCCTAATGTCATAAAAAATACTCTAAACATTTTAGAAAAGAAGAATTCTAACAAGAACAAAAATTAAAGAAGCTTTTGAAAGAGTAAAGGTAATCATTTTATTTTCTTTAATTAAGAAAATTATTTTTGTTGTTAATAATTGAATTCTTGTATTGTAGATATTCTTACAAATGTTGTAGAGGTTCTTTATACTCTAAAATTTAGGAATTTTTGATTTAGTTGATGGATTTGGTGGTTAGATGCATGTGTGAATTGATATTGAGTAATATTAGTCCAGTTTTATCGTATGATGATTTATTGTCATTCTAGAGTGTTATGACCACTCTTGTAATAACTAGAACTACTCTTAAATTCTTAATTTGTGGTGGCTTTGATTGGTATAAAGGTCAACTAGACTAATGTTGAAAAATTGGATTTAAACTAATTACCCTTGGTTATTTTTCTGTCCAGATCAGAGCTGCAAAATCTAAAATTTTTTTGATGAAAAATATATTGTTTGGATTTGTTGGATGTAAATTCGGATTGGTACCCCACGCAGCGAAAGTGGGTATAACCCGTGCATATCCAGCATGGCTGTATTTTAAAAATATTTTATGAAAACTACATTTTGTTACGAGTCTGTAGGAAAAAATGAGGACTAAATCGGAGTCCGGAACAGAGATAATAAAACTTTAGCTTTCATAAGCATCAGCTTTCAGCGTGTCGCGACACACATGCTTGGGAGTCGCGACTCCCAATCTGCAAGAGATCGACGTCGCCACGCCCAAGGGTTAGCGTTGTGACGCCCACAACTTTGAAAGTTGAGCGACGCGACGCTAGAGATCAAAGTCGCGAAGCCGCCTTGTGTAAAATATTGACAGAGAGTATTTTAATCATCAAATCAATTCTAAATACTTCCAATTTTCTCCAAATACTTCAATACACCTAAAATATTATTTTAGCATCAAAACCATCATCAACACATGTTATAAAAAAAACATACATGTATTCTAAATACATATATGTATTTTTTTGAATTAAAACACAAACCAAAATAGAATCTCACAATGAAATGACTCATGAACAATTCTAGGTCACTCAGATGTGATCAAATAATTATAGAATGATAGCCATAACTCTAAGCTTTAATCTAGAGTTCCAAACTCTTATTAATTATTTCATGTCCAACATGAACATATTTGACCTAATTCCAAGCATAATGTGTTTATACTTCCAAGACATTCATACACAATTCATTAGCCTAATTTCAATTTCATGCTATGTTATTATGCATCCAATACATAATCCATCATTATATGTTGTTAGAGTTGGTGCTTGGAGCGCCAATCCAAATAATGTATTGTACATTTTATTATTTATTAATAAAATAACTGCATTTTCATTTCATACCTTATTAATGGTATTATAATTATATATATTAGATTGATGTATAAATATGCTAAGAATGACATCGACCTTAGAGTAGTCTTATAGTAATACTAGACACTAGGTGATCCGATATTGGGATTATATTACTATTATAAAATATTCTTAAAGTAAATATTCATAATCGTTGGTTTTGGAATACGGTCAAATTCCTATAACCTAGAAGACTAACATATGTAGTATATTAGAATTGGAGTTCCAATGGTTTAACCTGATGACCATGAGCTTTGGAAGCTCATATAGACATGTGGGTATTGGTTGGACCGAATACTGAATGACTCACAGGTGATTCCTAATAGTTGGAAGTACATACCACTGTCAATAGGAATCTCCTCAAGTCGAGTAGCATATGTAATCCTTTGATTATAGGATAACATTGATTTTGTGTGAGATCCTTCATACTTTGATGCCATATATGTCAGAAACCTTTCATGGTCTGGCCTCTAAATGTTTGTTGGGTGTGGACTGATGCACTCATTAATCAAATGCGAATCAAGATAGGATTCGTCGGCCCATATGTGTACTATAAGGAGTTTAGGTATCCATGTAAGTAAGTCACGATTTTTAAAACTTTGGCCAAAGTCGATCACCTATGGTGGATCGCATTTATCAGAAATGGTTTCTGATTAGTTGATCACCTTTGGCCAAAGTTTGACCAAGGTTTTAATTAAGCTTGTGAAAGCTAAATACAAGTAATTCTTGGAGAAATTGGCCTAAGTTAGAGAAGTGTTTTGAGAAGTTTCGAAAGTTCTCTACAATATTTCATCTAGGAGAAATAAGGATTGGATCTTGGAGTGAACTTGCTAGCATTGGAATCAAGATTGGATCTTGGAGTCAAGCTTACAAACCTTGGAAGTTTTCCAACCATTTTAACAAAGGAGAAAGAGATTGGATCTTTGTATCAATCTTACTAGGTAATGTTTGATCTTCTATGTTCTTCATTAGTGAGTTTTCATTAGTGAGAAATATAGTGATGAATTGTGTATTGGATGCATGATTACATAGCTTAAAGTTGAAATAAGGTTAATGAATTGTGTTAGGATGCTTTGGAAGTATAAACACAATATGCTTTTAATTAAGTCAGATATGTTCATGCTGGACATGGAACAATTAATAAGAGTTTGAAACTCTAGATTAAAGATTAGAGCTATGGCTACCATTCTAGAATCACTTGACCACCTTTGGGTGAACTAGAATTGTTCATGAGACATTTCATAGTGGGATTCTAAATTGGTTTGTGTTTTGATTCAAACAAATGCATATATGTACTTAGAATACATGGATGTTAGTTGTATAACATGTGTTGTGGTTGCTTTTGATGTTAAAATTGGTTTTAAGGTGTATTGAAATGATAGGAGAAAATTGGATGTGTTTATGATTGATTTGAATGTTGAAATTGCTCACTGCCAAGGGGAGCGTCGCGACACTGACCTTCCAACGTCGCGACACTGAGCATCAGACATCTGGGCGTCGTGACTCCGGGACGTTGAGCTCTCGTACATTGCTCTCGCAGATTTAGGCGTCACGACTCCCAATTCTCTGAGTCAAGACTTTGAGAGCTGATGAACACTAAAACTTCATTTTCTCCGTTCCAGAGTTTCCGGACTCCTATTTTATCCCATTTTTCCTACGGACTCGTATCAGAATGTAGTTTTCATTAAAATATTTTTAAATATATTTATCCCTAATATCCTTGGGTTAGACCCACTTCCGCTACGCTGGACACCAATCCGACCCTAGGGGTTCCACAACCGCCCCAAAATACGTTTCACTAATGATAACTCACTAATGCAAAACATAACTTTGGAGAAGATCAAACTTACCTAGCGAGTTTGATATAAGGATCCAATCTATTTCTCCTTGTTGAAATGTTATGGAGAACTTCCAAAGTTAACAAGCTTGCTCCAAGATCTAATCTTGATTCCAATGCTAGCAAGCTTCACTCCAAGATCCAATCTTGATTTCTCCTTGTTGAAATATTGTAGAGATCTTCCAAAGCTTCTCTAAACACTTCTCTAACTTAGGCTAATTTCTATAACTCTTGATTGTTTTTAGCTTTTTCAAGCTTGATTAAAACATTGCTCAAGCTTGCTATTTATACCAAAACTTAGGTAATTTTCAATTAATAAAAGTTCTAATCAATTTTTATGTGGCTTAATCTAATTTGTCCAAATATGTAAATTATGAGTGACTAATCACCTTTGTCTACCACTTTGATTTAATCCAATTAAAACAAGACAAAGTTTAATTAATGGATTAGTTACATGTCTACCACTTTGATTTAATCCAATTAAATCAAGTCAAATACAACTATAATTATATTTTTGTAATTATCAAAATATCCTCAAATGGTAGACATATTTATGAAATTACGACAAAGCCCATGTGACATTTTGGATTAATCCAATTGGGTGAAAGTAAATAATCAATGTTATCCGATAACACTGAATTATCTTAGTTGATAATTATAATATCAAATATTATTTATTATAAAAAATAATCGACTACCCAAGTGCTCAACGAGTACATTTCATATTTTGGGACTCTCTAAGTCCAAACACGTTTGTCATATAAGCCTAGCTTATATGTACGCAATTCAGCCACCTCCAAATTCGCGAAGAACACGAACGACCTTTCTGAACTATACAAGTCTAGGTCATCACATATGTTTATCAATCTCTCAGTCGTACCAAGGAGTGGCTTACTAACTCTAGAATGACAACTTTGATTTTTAAAGAATCAAAAGCAAGCTTTTAAAACAAGTTTAAGCTCACTTACATGCATCAATCTTTCATCCAAGTTCTCATACAAATAAACACAAACCATAAGAGAAGAGAGAACATCCAAGCAACACAAAATGATGCCAAGCATGTTAGAAACTAATTTCATGTTGAAAGCATTAAAGAAAAACTTACAAAATTCAAGATTTTCAAGCTTTCTTCATTTTACCTTCAAGCTTTTTATCTCAACTCTTTTGTGTTTATTTTTATGTCTTTTGAACTTATGAAACCCTAAAATGAAACAAAACAATTTATACCTCTCACAATAGGCCTTGGCTGAATTTTGTATAAGAAACAATATCTAGATATTATTTTTGTTTCATTTAATTTACAACTTGTCAACTTGCATTTGTAATCATCGACAATTTAATGAAATAAAGCAAGTCAACAATTGCAACTAAGTCATTAAAAATAAATACCATAAATTAGAATATTTATATTTTTAATTTATTTAATTATTTAATAATTAAATAATTAAATAATTATTTAAATACAAATATATTAAATATATGAATTATATTTACATTAAATATCAAATACATATATATTTATGATATTAGTCAAATATCTCAATTTAATAATTAATTAATATGTATTTGATAAAATCTAACATTAAATGCAAATACACAAAAATTAGGAAATGACTATTGGGTCCATTCACATGTATTTTGCGTTTAACCTTTAAACGACTTATAAATAATCAGTATTAATTATAAATATTGCCCTAGTGCTCTATGAGTATATTTCATTAGTGAGACTCTCTAGATTTAGGCATATCCTCACGAATCCAATTTCGTGTCCATAATTTACCCACTCGTAAATTATGACGTCCACATATAATCTCGCTAAATCATACACGTCGAGGTCATGACATATGTATAATTCCTCTGTCACAGGTATCCGGATATATCCCAGAGATATAGATGTAAACGTCAAATCTCTATAAGGACTATCCCGTCGACGTCTCTTTTACGTGATTGCTAATCATATATGGACTACCTATGCTCTGTACACAGAACTGACGGATCCTATCTCGATACACACAGGACACCCTGAGGATCTATCTATACCCAACGAACATGCAGAGGTCTGATCTTAATAAATCGGTGACGTGACTGCCATCTAAGTGTAGAAGATGTCTCATGTGCCCACAGTGGCATCTCAAGTCGAATAATCACAAATGCCACTCAACCCGAGAAGATTCTTATTGACGTTGGTGTACCATCCATTAAGAATCTTCGGTGAGTCGTTCAATGTTTATCCGCTATAAACACATACACGTCTATACTAGTCTCCAAGATTTATGATTCATTGAGAAACCATTGGAATCATATATTCATGTATACGACATGTACTGGTCTCAACGGGTTTACTTTACTGACCAAGTAGTGTAAACCTTGACCAGGAACTGTCTGAGAATGACAACGTCATGATACAACTTAATGTCAGTTGCGACGCTTTTGCAACAGTATCATGACTAGTCATCCTAAGGTCTATTATGTCTTTACCATATTAAAAGATATATTATATTAGAGAAACTGCTTGTATTATTCAAAATAAAACGTTTTACATAAGTATTTTCAAGGAAATACAAACGGGAATTGGCGCTCTGAGCAGCAACCCAAACAAAATCTCTCACTTGCTCTAGTGCCAATATCGATTGTATCTATAACCCATCGACTCCACGTGTTTATCAAACAACTTCGAAGGTATGACCTTCGTCAGTGGGTCTGCTGCATTATCTTCACTCGGTACCTCGCACACGACAATATCCCCTTGCGAAATAATCTCTCGAATGATGTGGTACTTGCGTTCCACATGCTTCGACTTCTGATGTGCCCTCGGTTCATTTACTTACGCAATGGCTCCAGTATTATCACAGTATAACGGAATCGCATTCTCGATACTTGGGGCAACTCCCAATTCTGTGATTAAGTTCCTGATCCAAACAGCTTCCTTTCCAGCTACAAAAGCTGCAATGTATTCTGCCTCAGTGGTGGAATCTGCTGTAGATCCATATTTGGAACTCTTCCAGCAAACTGCACCTCCGTTAAGGGTAAAGACGAATCCGGATGTAGACTTTCTATCATCGGGATCCGATTGGAAGTCGGAATCCGTATACCCGTTAACTTGCAGTTCATTTCCTCCATAAATTATCAACTTATCTTTAATAACTTTAAGATACTTCCGGATATGTTTAATGGCCATCCAATGGTCATTTCCTGGATTGGACTGATATCTACTAGTTACGCTAACAACGAAACTGATATCAGGCCTAGTACATAACATGACATACATTAAGCTACCCAAACACGAAGCATAAGGTTGGTTAGACATTCTAACCTTCTCATCTTCTGTTTGTGGACTCATCTTCTTAGAAAGATTAATCCCATGTCTGAACGGTATGTTTGCTGTCTTACAATTACCAAAATTATAATGTTCCAAGATTTTATCTATGTACGTTGATTGGGATAACCCAATCAGCTTCCTTTGCCTATCTCTATAAAGTTTTATCCCTAAAACATAGGAAGCTTCTTCCAGGTCCTTCATGGAGAAATTCTTACAGAGATATGCTTTGACGCTTTGTAACATTCCTATATCATTCCCAATGATTAGAATGTCATCAACATAGATGACTAAAAATACTACCAAGCTCCCAATGGCCTTCTGATACACACATGATTCTTCTGAATTCTTGAGAAAACCAGACGATCTAATAATCTCGTCGAATCGAAGATTCCAACTTCATGAAGCTTGTTTAAGTCCATAAATGGACTTCTTAAGCTTACATACCATACCCGAGTTTTCGCTGGACGTAAAACTTTCCGGCTGTTCCATATAGATTTCTTCATCAAGAAATCCATTTAGGAAAGCCGTTTTGACATCCATTTGCCAAATATCATAGTCATGATACGCAACTATAGAAAGCAAAATCCTAATAGATAAGCATGACTACTGGTGAAAAAGTTTCATCGTAGTCGACGCCAGGTCACTGCGTGTAACCTGTTGCTACCAGTCGGGCCTTGTAAGTTTCAACCTTACCATCGAGCCCGCGCTTCATTTTCTAAACCCATTTACAACCGATAGGAACAATTCCTTCGGGAAGCGAAACCAAGTCCCAAACTTGATTCTCATGCATTGAGTCCAACTCGGATTTCATGGCACTTTTCCATTTCACGGAGTCGATGTCCAACATCGATTCTCTATAAGTAAAAAGATCAGTCTCTTCAACTAAGAGAACATCAATACTCTTTTCTTATATCAAATACAAGCGTTCAGGAGGTCTTGATACCCTTTGTGACCTACGGAGTGTGTGTGTTGAAGGTCATTCATCTACTTGAACTTCAGGTTCCTCCGTTGGTTCGTTGTTTTGAGGTTGGACTTCATCAAGTTCAACTTGTCTATGATTACCACCTTCTGACAAGAATTCTACTTCTAGAAATCTTGCGAAGCGAGCTACGAATATATTTCGATGCTCGGTATCATATAACATATATCCTCTCATTTCCGAAGGATATTCAACAAACCTAAACTTTTACCCTCGAGGCGAAAGCTTATCTTGCTGAGTCACCCTGACATAAGCAGGACAACCCCAAACCTTAATGTAACTAAGATTTGGTCTCCTACCGGTCCATATCTCATACGGAGTCGTAGGGACAGCTTTTGAAGAAATCTTATTCAAAAGATGTGCTGCTGTTAAAAGAGAGTAGCCCCATAAGAAATAGGGCAAATTTGTGAAACTCAACATTGATCAGATCATATCCAATAAAGTCCGATTTCTCCTCTCAGACACTCCATTGTGCCGTGGAGTACCTGAAGGAGTATATTGAGCGAGAATCTCATTCTCTTTCATATAATCAATGAACTCACCACTCATATATTCTCCGCCTCGATCAGATCGAAGGCATTTAATATATTGACCAGTTTGTTTTTCTATTTCATTTCGGAACTCTTTGAACTTTTCAAAGGTTTTCGATTTATGTCGCATCAGATAGACATAACCGTACCGTGACAGATCATCGGTAAAGGTAACGAAGTAAGAATAACCACTGTGAGCAGTTTGACTTAGTGAACCACATACATCAGAATGTACGAGTTCCAGTAAGTTAGGGACGCGGTGTCCAACACCAGAAAATTGGGCTTTGGTCATCTTACCCTGAATACACGATTCACAATTTGGATAGGATTCAATGGTGAGATCTGGTATCAAACCATTCCTAACCAATTGGGTAAGGCATTTAACGCCTATATGACCTAACCGCATATGACAAAGTTCAGTATTATTAATAACAGGTAAACTACGTTTATTAACTCCAGTATTTAAAATATCTTTAGAAGTTTGCAATGTATAATAACCATGTTGGTTTGGACAACAAAGGATCTGAATATTACGTTTATCATATAAATACAAAAAACAATTCTTAATATTAATACGATAACCTTCGGTATCTAATACAAAAAGACATATAATATTAGTTATACATCCAGGTATAAAATAACAGTCATATAACAAAAGTGTCCCATTCGGCAAAGGGATCTCGCATACTCCCACTGCAACTGCATCCAGAGAGTCTCCACTCCCAAATCGCAACTGCATCTCCCCAGGCTTCAGTTTCCTACTTTCCTTCAGCACCTGCAACGAATTGCAAATGTGAACAGGACAAGCAGAATCTAAAACCAGCTGGATGTAACGGCTTCACAAGCCAAAGATATATCAATAACTGGAAAAATAAATATACCTGATGTAGATGCTCTCTCTCTCCTCAGTTGGGCAATGTAGTCAGGACAGTTCCTTTTCCAGTGCCCGACTTTGCTGTAATGATGGAATTTGTCTTCGGTAGCCCTCCTGGGCTTTGCTATCTTTTCCTGTAGTTGAGGACCGAAACTCTTCTTCTTCCCTTTCTTCTTCTTTCCATTTGACCAAGTCTGGGAAAAAACAGAAAGTGAAGTAGGCCTCGGAGAGCGAGTCGGTACTTCTTTCTTGAGGTCCTCTTCCGCCGTGAGCAGCATCATATGCAACTCATGGTAGGTACAGATAATCCCATTCATGTTGAAATACATCACGAATTGGCGATATGAAGCTGAGAGCGAACCAAGAATGACACTCCTACCGAGAATGTCATTCAGATGGAGATTATGTTGCCTCAGTTGATCGATCAAATCGATCAAGTGAAGAACATGCGAGCTCATAGCTTGCCCCTCATCCAATCGCGCATGGAACAGTTCCATTGCGACCTTATGAACAACAACTTGTTCTTGGTTCTCAAACGATTCTCGTAATCGCGACATCATACTATACGCATCTGACATGCCATAGTATTGTTTCTTGAGTCCCGGAGACAGTGAACTGAGGATGTATGATTTAAATTTTAAATCATCATCCTTCCAAGCTTGGAAAACTTGGAGTTCCTCTGGTGTAGCATCCTCTGCCACAGCAAGGGGCAGGGGACCCTCAAGAACATATCCAAACTTCTCGGAATCGAGGACAATCCTCAAATCCAAGTCTCAATCAGCGAAGTTCTCAGCGCATTTAAGTTTGTTCGCATCCAACATACGCGCAAACTTATTAGTAGATGGTGCCGCCATCGCAAATCTATCATATAGATCACGAAAAACGGTTTGCATAAATTATAAAGCAGTTTCATATAATATCTAAAACATTAACTAGATCATGGATTTTTAATCTAAAAATGCCCTTCCCACTAAATCATGCAATACTGTAATCTCCAAACAGAATACAAAGATTTAATAATTAAATTAAATACAAATAGTGAAAGGTGGATCCCATGAATATATTTCAGCTCACAGCAGAGGCACGGTCTCGCCTACGTATATTCATCAGGTAGACAACTCATTTGTCAATCACTCAATATTGACTCCAGGGTTTCCGGTCCTGGTCGTTTCTCCTTGTGACAGCTTGGGCACGTTCACAAGGAGACGTACCAATGTTAAACTCATCAATGATAAACTCAAGCTACTTGCGTAACCCTGACAGCTTGGGCACGTTCAGGATTCCGCTTTCACTTGAATTTATCTAGTATCTAATATACATTCGGTATAAATAATTTTCTATCGGCTACACCCTCACAGCAGATGCACGGTCTCGGATGTAGTCACGAAAAAATATTCATAAACTGTATTGACAAGACGGACCATGTAATATGCATCATATACATAATTAACATTAAACCTTATTAAATATGGATTTTCCGCAAAAGATTATTTTTAATTTATTTAATCAAATTAAACAAATACATGCATGTAACAAGTAAAGAATAAATTAAACATTGAATTTAAAAGGCATAATCATATTAGGGTGTCCAAAATCAGACTCGCTCTGATACTATTTTGTAGGGGTTTTATGGCGGAAATCCGGTAACGCAGCGGAATAGGGGAAAATCAAAATTTTTCGATTTCAAAATTTTTCGATTTCAAAATTTTTCTTGGATCAATCAAATAAACTTATTTATTTAATTATCCAATTATTAAATTCTGAAAAATTAGACAAGAAATCATATTACTTGGTAATTACCGAATTGCCCCATAACTTTGTAAATTGATCATTTTAGTCTAAAATTATCAAATATAATTTTGGATGATTCTAAATCATTTCTAAAATATTTTTCAACACATCTAATGCATCAAAATCAGATTTCACACAAATCCCCAATTTTTGAGCTAATTGCCGTGACTACCCAAAATTTTCAATTAATTGCAATTTGGTCCCTTTTGTTCAAAACATGCCAAGATCAAATCCAATCAACCTAAAATTTTACATGCATCATATTCATACCATAATACATCACATATATGAAAATCCCCAAATTTGGAGTGGGTTATGAACCCTAATTTTTCAATTTTACCAAATTGTCCAATTTAACCAAATCTTTAAAATCCAACACTTTAATCCATTCAATACTTCACCAAACTAGCCTCACCACTTTGAAATAACTCTAGAACATTTCTAGGTCACCAAGGAGTGGCTTACTAACTCTAGAATGGAAACTTTGATTTTTAAAGAATCAAAAGTAAGCTTTTAAAACAAGTTTAAGCTCACCTACATCAATCTTTCATCCAAGTTCTCAAACAAATAAACACAAACCATATGAGAATATATAACATCCAATCAACACAAAATGATGCCAAGCATGTTAGAAACTAATTTCATGTTGAAAGCATTAAAGAAAGACTTACAAAATTCAAGATTTTCAAGCTTTCTTCCTTTTACCTTCAAGCTTTTTCTCTCAACTCTTTTGTGTTTATTTTTATGTCTTTTGAATTTATGAAACCCTAAAATGAAACAAAACAACTTATACCTCTCACAATAGGCCTTGGCCGAATTTTGTATAAGAAAAAATATCTAGATATTATTTTTGTTTCATTTAATTTACAACTTTTCAACTTGCATTTGTAATCATCAACAATTTAATGAAATAAAGCAAGTCAACAATTGCAACTAAGTCATTAAAAATAAATATCATAACTTAGGATGTTTATATTTTTAATTGATTTAATTATTTAACAATTAAATAATTATTTAAATACAAATATATTAAATATATGAATTATATTTACATTAAATATCAAATACATATATATATATATATTTATGATATTAGTCAAATATCTCAATTTAATAATTAATTAATATGTATTTGATAAAATCTAACATTAAATGCAAATACACAAAAATTAGGAAATGACTATTGGGTCCATTCACATGTATTTTGCGTTTAACCTTTAAACGACTTATAAATAATCAGTATTAATTATAAATATTGCCCTAATTCTCTACGAGTATATTTCATTAGTGAGACTCTCTAGATTTAGGCATATTTCTAACAAAATCCAATTTCGTGTCCATAATTTACCCACTCGTAAATTATGACGTCCACAGATAATCTCGCTAAATCATACAAGTCGAGGTCATGGCATATGTATAATTCCTCTGTCACAGGTATCCGGATATATCCCATAGATATAGATGTAAACGTCAAATCTCTATAGGGACTATCCCGTCGACGTCTTCATTAGCAATCTCAAAAAAAAAAAAACATTTAGAACTGACTTCTAAAATGTACCACGGGCCCATGGTTTTTATGTGATTGCTAATCATATATGGACTACCTATGCTCTGTACACAGAATTGACGGATCCTATCTCGATACACACATGACACCCTAAGGATCTATCTACACCCAACGAACAGGCGGAGGTCTGATCTTAATAAATCGGTGACGTGACTGCCATCTAAGTGTAGAAGATGTCTTATGTGCCCACAGTGGCATCTCAAGTCGAAGAATCACAAATGCTACTCAACCCGAGAAGATTCTTATTAACGTTGGTGTACCATCCATTAAGAATCTTCGGTGAGTCGTTCAGTGTTTATCTGCTATAAACACCTACACGTCTATACTAGTCTCCAAGATTTATGATTCATTGAGAAACCATTGGAATCATATATTCCTGTATACGACATGTACCGATCTCAACAGGTTTACTTTACTGACCAAGTAGTGTAAACCTTGACCAGGAACTGTCTGAGAATGACAACGTCATGATACAACTCAATGTTAGTTGCGACGCTTTTGCAACAGTATCATGACTAGTCATCCTAAGGTCTATTACGTCTTTACCATATTAAAAGATATATTATATTAGAGAAACTGCTTGTATTATTCAAAATAAGACGTTTTACATAAGTATTTTCAAGGAAATATAAACGGGAATTGGCGCTCTCAGCACCAACCCCATCAATATTTATAGTTATAGAATAATAGAAAAAAAATAGAATTTTGGCCAAAACTGTTGCAATTGTAATGGTTCCGCAGGAACTGAGTCGCAGTTCGGTCAGGTGGTTCGGTTCGTCTATTGGTTCTGCGGTTTGATCCAGTGGTTTGATTTGGTTCATTTGGTTTAGTTCTTATGATTCGGTTCTTGCGGTTCGGTTCGATTTAACCGTCGGTTCCGGTTTTGTTTGAGGTTCAGTTCATCAATTTTGGAGAACCGAAACTGAACCGACTCTTCGATGGTTCCGGTTCGATTCGTAACCGCCAAACTGTTGACCGATTCAGTTTCGATCCTGACTTAGTTCAGTTCTGATTCAATTCATAGTTCAGAACCGAATCGCGCGGTCAGGCCTAGCACTTCATCATAAAATTCCTTAGTAGCAAACAAAGGATTCAGGCCTTATTTGATTATTTATGAATCATTTAGTGATGATTCCACTTGGCTTCACGAATCACGATTCTCAGCAGTAGAACCACACAATTCATGATCATGATTCAGCTTTGAGGTGATGAATGATGATGCAGAGTCATGATGATTCAGGTTTCGATTTAGCAAATTGGATTCAGGTCTAAATTGAAACAATAAATAGATATTGTGCTGATAACCTATTATAAAAAAAAAAAAAAAAAAAAAAAAAAAAGAGAAAATGAGAAAGAAGAGAATAGAATATCTTGTAAACGTTGGAAATCTCGCCGCCAAACCACCCGACTCGGCTTAAGCGGAGCAGGTAAAACTCCTGACTGCCACAGGCTTTTACAAAGAAATGCACCCCTGAACTCGAACCCAAAACCTGACAACCAAGTCATAAGCCCTTTACCACCAAGTCACAGTCCTTGGGGGCAAAAACAAATTACAAGATTATTATGTTACGATTTCTTTATCCTTTTGTCCACTGCTGGGATAATATTCAATGGTCTTATGAATGAATTGTTAAGCAAATGGTCTTAAAAACAAAAATAAAATCAAGAGCCAATAAGGAGCACAATAAGCTAAGAGGGGATGCAGGGAAAATGGCTCTAGCGAAGGAAATAGAATTTGTTCATTCTGGGAATATTTAGGAGTTCAACAACACTCTAGAATTTGAAGAAAATCCATTGGTTTTATGGCATTTATACTTGATTTAATACTGTGACTTAGAACTGCTTGGATTCTTTAACCGCAATGTTTAGTGCATGCATTCATTCAATCAATGGAAAAATAGAAGAAAACATAATATTGATTGCTTTAGCAGTTTCTAGATTGCATTTCTGGTGAGCTTACAGTAGTTTGTCGCAGTTGCTTGGTGTAACAGGGATCAGCAATTGACCAGTATGGTATGTGAAGCCGGTGCAGTTGAATTCAAGCTTCCCAGCATACACGAACTTAGAGAAAGATTTGTGTGGGAATAACGTATGGATGATGTGGCAAATCTGTCTAATAATGTTTTGATATATATATATATAATTTAAAATTAACGAAAGATTAATTAACATTTGTCATATATTTCATTGAATGACTATAACATGTATCATACAAGTCTTTCTCCAACAGTTCTGTTCACCGTCCAACTACTGTAGATGGGGTAAAATGCTTACTTATCCAGTTTTAACAATGATCTGGTGGTCATGCTGCTTCTTTAAAACTATTATATAATAAAAATGTTTTAACTCCGTCTTGCCGGATTCGAACCAGCGACCTAAGGATAACAGCTGACACACTACAGTCCTCCGCTGGTCCGCTCTACTAACTGAGCTAAAGCCGGGAATTGCAAAATTGTTTGCTTAATTATATGATTCAATATGTTTCTATAGCTTGGTTAATCCCCCGAGATTGGATTTTATAGCCAATTTCACAAGGAAATTTGATCAAGCATAACTTCTCACCTCTCAGGAGTTCTGGTGCAAACA
>SKCR01008560.1:0-53510 GCA_019454045.1 Zanthoxylum bungeanum
ACCCTAAAAACCCTAAACCCTAAACCCTGAACCCTGACCCTAAAAACCCTAAGCCCTAAACCCTAAACCCAAGCCCTAAAAACCCTAAAAAAACCCTAAACCCTAAAACCCTAAAAGCCTAAGCCCTAAAAACCCTAAAACCCTATAAACCCTAAAAACCCTAACCCTAAGCCCTAAAAACCCTAAACCCTAAAAACTAAAAACCCTAAACCTAAGCCCTAAACCCTAAACTTTTTTTTTGGAAAATGTTACAAATATATTCCAAAAAGTGGTTTTTGTACAAAACTAGCCATTAGCACAAACAGCTCCAGCAACTAATCAGCCAACGAAGTGAAACCAGAAGCAAAACCGGCCCAATCCAAAATGAAAAAAAATTCATACACTAAGCAAACTCAATCGGTCAACTCCAAGCCCAAACAGCCTAGGCGATTCAGCCCAATCAATGCCACAATCGGCCCATTCCATGCAACTAATCAGCCCACGAAGTGAAACCAGAAGCAAAACCGGCCAAGATCTGTTACGATCAAGCCTTTTGCAGCCTTTGTCCCACATCGCCTGGATTAGCTGCCGAAATGAAGAAGGCCGAGTACCTGAGTCCATCAACACAAAAATCTTCCCACATCGCTTAGCAGAATCTTCAGCGAGCATATGAGCATTTTGCAAACTCAAAAACTCCCACAGTTGGCCCATGATCACCTGGACCACGCCCAATTCAGACTAAACCCAAACCACAAGCAGAATCTTCAGCGAAGCCAGTGAGAATGCTTATCACCAAGCCCATACAACAAGCCCAAATAACACACCGCCAAATTCAGCCCATGCGCATTAAGTCAGCTCATTAGTCATTTCAAAACACACAACCCTAGCCCAGAGCCTTTGAAAAACCAAGACCATTCCTCCCACTCCAAGCACAGGCACGCTGGAGCAAAACTAATCAAATTCATGCAGCCCACAGCAAACGAGTAGATCCAAAAATCATGGAACAGACACCCAAATCGGCCGAATATCCATAATAGAAAGCTAGCCCATGAACAAAACAGCCCGCCCATGTGAACCTTATCAGGCCCAACACACCAAACAATCGCAGCAGCAGCCCCACTAAAAAAAACCACTAGCCGAACCAAGCCCAGGAGAAGAATCCCATCCCACTTTAACCGAAGCAACTATCACCAAGAGACAAAAAACAGCCCCCAGTGAATTAGGCCACTGCAAGCCTAGCAAAAACAAAGCCAGCCCAACCACCGAATTAGCCAACTTACAGAAACCACAAAAAGCCACTGGAAAATATCATGTCTAAAGACTCCCTTCCAGTTACACAAGCGCATAACCACAAGAGATTAAAGCCCCCCAAGCGCACCAACAGCCATTTAAAAAACAATTGCCCCCGAGACAAAGTCATAGGCAGACCATACGGCAACAACAGGAAGGAAGAGGCCCAAAAGCCAGCCCAAAAAGCCCACGCCCAGTAATACGTGAGTAAATGGGCATAACAGATGCCCACATGGACCATCACCCTAAATCCTAAATTTTTTTTTTGAAAAGTTTACAAGTATATTATAAAAGATATTTTTATACAATTGTACAAAGGGCATCCCACAGGAGAGCGCTAAGGCGCACAAATCAACAAGGAGCCTAAAATTCAAACACGACCAAAATACACGGCCCAATAAAACAAAAATACAAGCAAGCAGGCGCAAACCATGAACAAAATGTTGATTGTTCACGCACATGGTTCAGCTTCAGAAACGACAAAAACAAGGTACCCAAGTCCTAATCCCAGCCATGAGTAGACCCTGGTCAGCCCATTGAACCTGCCCAAAAGAGGCCGAAACACGTCCAAGCAGCTCAACAAATCGTCAATAACAGTTTACGTGCAAAGAACATTTGGGCCTTATCGAGTTCAACTAACAAATTGAAATCTTGAAAAGGACAATAGAAGCCCCTCAAACCTCACGCACCATCCAACAATAAGAAGGCCACGTCTAATGGGGCCGAGAACCTGAAATACAGAGCATCCATGACGCCGGCCCACCACTCAAATGAAATTATTCCCCATTGTCGTAAGTCACAGAATCATAATCTCGGTCCATAAGTTCTTCCAATCCAAAAAACCCCAGCTCGCAGGCACTAAGCCCAGCTCGAAGGCCCGAATCATAAAAAACAAAAGGCTCAAATGAAACTAGCCCTATTTCGCCCTAGTTAGCCCAATAAACGCCAACTACAGCCACTTTTGATGAACCGAGACCAAATATTAATTTCGGCCATACTCAAGTAAAGTCACAGAGGCAATTAATAACCGAAAGCAGAAACTGAGGTGTCATCCAAGCCACAAATCCCAAACCCCATAGAAACAGCATATAAGATAAATCTTTCTGGAGAACCAAACACAACTTACAAGGTCCAGCCTCATGCATCCGGCCAACACATAGTGAAGAAGATAAAGATCACATCATTATCTCCGGCGGCATGTACAAGTTAGCCTCAAGTTTGGCCTCCAAAGTCGGGTATGCATGTCCTTTTTATATTTTCACTTTTTGTTTTAGAGTTTGTAACTAATCTCTATCTTATCTTATTTGTTTTATTTCAATTTTAGGTTGGCTAAGAACTGTGTCAGGCCGGTGAGAGTCGTTTCTGATTTTATTTTTATTTATTTTTATTTTTATTTTTATTTTTTTTTGTAGTTTCTGTGTTTTAGTTTTCCTTTTCTGCTCTATTTAATGGAGTTATAATATCAGGTTGCTTTGAGATTCAGTACTTCTGTTACTGCCAAGTCTATTTGTCGTAACAAAATCAACCCTTTTAAAGTGAGCCACTCACTCTTTATTATAAATTAATTCTCGGGTTGGATTCTCTTTGTTTCTTCAATTCAATTCCATCCACAATATTGCTTTATATATATATATAGTTGTCTAATGTTAATTCTAACTGGTGCCTTAGGAATTTGGATATAATGGTTCCCCTTTGCTCGGTGAGCATAACCCTGCATGTAATGTGGTTGATTACGACCAGTGGGGGTCTCTTACAACTGATTATCGAGGTATATTGTTGATGTATAGATGAAACTGTTTATTAATTGTTGTCAAATGGGTTTTGTTATATGTAGTGTAAGCAAGTATTTTGTTTGAATCTCCAACACTGTGGATGCTTACTCATCTGATTTTATTTTTATTTTTGAAAAATACGCATCTTATGTTTGATTTATCTGTTCACAGTCTACAAATATGTGTCTGCCATCACTCAAACCTTGTGTGCTGAGGAAAACGCTGCTATATTTGCTAAAGCAGACCTCTCACGTCTAAATTATGGGATTTTTATGGCGTGTATGATAGTTATAGATATGTTACAGTTGGACGTATCGAGGGTCAGCTCATATGAACAACTTATCCAGGTTTATTTTTGGAGTTTTACTTAGTTTCAGAGTTTTGATGGTTGTATGTGTACAATGGATAGTGAGGGGAATTAATTTGATGTGTTGATGATGTATGGCCTTTTTATACTCCCCCTCTTTATAAAGGTTGCAACAGTTGCAGCAAATGGGGATAGAAGGATAGGAGAGCTTGTAGCCAAGGCTATCAAAAAAGTTGGACCCAAGGCTGCATTTATCATCTCTGTAAGTTACTTGTTGAATTTCTACAATCCTTTCCTCTTTAATTATTGTGAAGTATTTGTTGGTAGGATTCTTCCTACCATGTGATGTAGCTTTTATGTTGCCTTTATTCCTTCCATTTATCACTTTTACAAAATTTTCTTAAATTTTCGCTGTTGCAGGAAAAGATAAAATCTAATAATGAATTAATTTTTGATAACGGACTGAGATTAGAATGGGGTCTTGTATCTCCTATGTTCAACAACAATATGGATAACAAAACATATGTAAGCATTTCAATATATTTGTAAATCACTGTAATTGTTATTATTTTTATTTAAATTTTGGTACATTATTAATCGGTTAAGAAGGATTGCCATAGTTTAATATAAATGCATAATGTTGTATCATTAATTTGTATTAACACAATTATTACTGCCAGGTTCTCCGAAACCCATACATTCTAATCCACAAGAATAAAATTTTGAGCAGCCAGATTTATGATGCAGTGTTGTCTTCGAATATTCGTTTCGTAAGAGGACTTGTATACGATTTTGAAAGTTAAATTTTATTGTTAGATTTTAATTGCTAGTTTTTATTGATTTTCCTTTATTTCTTTTTCTTCTTAGAATAGAAGACCCTTATTGGTTATTGCGGAGGATATTGAAATGAAAGAGATGGCATCTATTGTCCTTGACTGGCGATATTTTGGATTGAAGGTAAAGAATTTTTATGGCAAACAGTGTTATCAAAGGCGCGGCTGAGGCAAGCCTAGGTAGAGGCGCTAGCCATTGCGCCTAGAGGGTGTCCAGGTGAGGCGACGTGTATCAGGCGCCCGCCTAGGCGACGAGGCGCGCGCCTGAGGCCAATGAATTAGACTCGCCTCAGGCACTCGATGACAAAAATCTTGATTTTTGACCCCATTTTGTTGATTAAAGCTCACTTTTTACTGTTTTTTTTTTTTTTTTTCCAACAAAGAGAGTTAAAAAGAAGAATAACAATAAATCTCATAATTTAATTTTATTTATTTATTTTTGACATGACTCTCAGATAATTGGTTGAAATCGTTAAAAATTATAAGAAAAATTTGTATTTTGTAAAATAAAAATGTTTGTCATAATAATTAATAATAGATTAAATATTTATAATTATTGGGGATATAATTTTAACCAAAAGATTATACTAGTCAATTACAAAATTGTAAATAAGACAATATGAGTAAATATTAATATCTTAGTTATTATAGCAACTTAGTTATGATAATAGCGATGTATATAAATTTAATTGAGTGTAATAATTTATAATTGTTTTGTCATAATTTGGTCAAAGTATTAAAAAAATACTCAAAACAAAATGATTAGAAGAATATACATGTTCCTCTTTCTAATTGAAAAATTATATACACAAATATGCGCCTCACATTCCTCGGGCGCGCGCCTAAACTCCAAGACCTTTTGCACCTCGGTGCACCTTGCGCCTTTAAAAGATTATACAAATTAGATAAGACCCAATAATTTAAACTGCCCAGTGGAGATCAGCATCATCTCTTGAAGATTGTGTGGAAAATTTACCAATATCACATGAGACCACGAATAAGGTCATGTCAATCAATTATCATTTTTGTACTAAACGTCGTTTCTTATTTCATTTTGTTATTGTGGGTTTTTGAATTGGATGAAGGTTTATGTCACTAAACCTCTGGAAAATGAAGGATATACAGCAGGAGATGCAAATGCGATCATGCAGGACCTTGCCATTCTCACAGGAGGCCAAGTTAGTTTTGTAAATTTACTCACCTCTATTTCCCACTATCATATAATTTAAAAAATAAATAAATAGTGTGCTACCTTCTTTTTATGTTCAGGTTATAGACGAAGAGTTTGATTTTGACATAGGGCGCCCGAATAATTCGGTAAATTTTCGCGCCCTGTTTCCCATTGTTGCATAATATCCAAAATATTGTGCTCATGACTTTTAATGTTTAGGTTGTAACACAACAAATTTTTGGCTCATGCAAAGAGGTAAGAAATCTGATGATATTATAAATCTACATTGTTGTGCTGTCAGTCTTTGCCTTAAATTATATAATAGTCAATTCCTTTTCATCATCACAGGTTAGAGCATCAAGTGATTCAGTGGTTATCTTTGGCGGGTCTGGTAGCAAATCTGACATTAAAGAAAGATGTGAACAGGTTTGTTGTGGCTTTTTTGACATGTTTTGAACAGACCCTAGATTGTGCTTATTAATTATTTGAAATAATCTTGTGATCTTGTAGTTGAGATCTGTAACAGAATTATGCGCTTCGGATGATGAAAAATATTTATTAGAAGAGAGATTTGAAAGGCTTTCTCGCGGTGGAGCTGTTTTTAAGGTCTGGCCGTTTGAATTGGACATTCATTTTCGCTAGCGTTTGGTGACCTATATGTGTATAACACTAGCGCTTGTTGAAGACATATTTTGACAACGGTTTTTTGATGTAAGGTTCGTGGAGATAACAAAGCAAAAATACGCAAAAAGAATAAAATTGTTCGCACAGCCCTAGAAGCTGCCAATGCTGCAATGCGTTGGGGAGTGATAGCTGGTAAGCTTTCTATCTTTGTAATTGTGTTTGTTCCAACCTATTGAGTTGATGAATCACATTTTGATGTATATGAAGGTGGTGGGGCTGCTCTTCTACATATCTCAAAGGTTTTTCATGGTTTGAAGCTTGAAGACTCTAGTCATATGCTTGGTTTTCAACTTGTTCAGCATGCTCTTAAGGTGTTTCCTTTCTTTTCTTTTTCATCTTTTTTTTTTTTTTTGGGGTTTTGGTTTTAAATAATATATTATTTTAATTGATTGTTTCTTCAAAATTAGAATCAAACCTGTTGTTTGATTTCTCTTAACTATCTCAATAGTAATAAATAACACACACAGACACACATAACAAAGCAACAAGAAGAGTTCTGGTATTTTGTGTAAGGAACTCAAGTTAAACTATGTTATCAGAATTTATAAACATTATGAAAAACCTTTGTTAATTATTGTGGAGCTCTACATCATTGGTTTTTTTTTTTTTTTTTTTTTTTTTTGGTAAACTTTAATTTTTTTGTGGTGATTAACTCAACAATGTGAAGCTTTATATCAAGGCGTGAGCTAACTGAGAATTTGAAATACAGATGCCTGTGTACTCAATTGCTACAAATGCAGGATTTGATGGATTAGATGTTGTTAATGAGTTACTAAAGCAAAAGAATTGGAACATTGGATTTGATCCAATTACAGGTTTCTTTTATATATTTGATAAACTTTCAAATGTGAGATGTCTTAATTTACTGAAATGATTGACTAAATTAAGTGAGAAAAATTCTTATTTCAATACATTGTTGATTGTCTTTTAATATATTGACATTCGTAATTTTCTTCTTTTTTTTTTTTTTTGCTTTATCATTGTTTGTCACAGGTGAATTTGTAGATATGACTAAGGCTGGAAATCTCGATCCATGGAGACCAATACGGTCAGAATTGACTTCAATAGCCAGGTAAGTCTTGACCTTAATTTAAAACATCTCTATAAAATTAGTTATTGATAACTACTTTAAGCTTATTATCTTAATTCACTAGTTAAGAAAATACTAATTGTTATTGCTTGTGTAGATATTTCACAGACGAGAATTATGAGGGTTGTTTTGTTGGGCTTGATTAAGAGGAGCAGAAGCAGATGATATAATGTTCCTTCCCTGGTTAAAAACGTTTTGTTCTTATTATTCATTAGTTAAATAAAATGTATGGACAGTAAGTGCTTGCCCAAATAATTTACTAGTTCGGGCAATTTTAATGTGTAATTATCATCCCCAAAGGTGCAAGAGGTCACAGGTTCTTCTAATCTTAGGGCATACATTTTAATTTGGATTTAGGTGGGGTGAGGGGGTAATATTTAATTTTTTTAAAATTTTTTTTTTGTAATTACTACTAAAGAATTATGTTAATTTATCAATCAACAATAGGAAGGTAATTTTGTTCACCAGTGTTTAAATGACAATTTCCAGCTTGCATGGGTAATCATCAGCCATGTTTACGTGCGATGTGTTTTTCTAATAACGATCAGCAATTATCAATTCGTGAATATAAAAGTCCAAATTTTTTCTTAAAATTCCTTTCAATCTCCAACTTTTCTTCAAAGATCCAATCTATATAGTTACATTTTTTATGAGGAGCTAATGATTTAATAACGTTTTTATGAAATGGTTGATCTAATATGAATAACGTTTTAACCATTACATTTGTGCTTATATTGAGTGTGAGTGGTTTATCCGAATAACTTTCAGTTCTCTCAAGTGTTGGCGATTTGGTCGCATAAATGGATTTTGATGACGTCAACATGAAAGAAGTCTTCGACGTACGAACACGAAGCAATACAAAAAGTGTCGAAGCATATGGGTGAAGAGCGAGAATGTGAAGACTAGCGGCAAAACGAAGAAAATGATTAAGAGCTTAATATAATTATAAGTGAGTTTATTCAAATGTTTCAAAGCTCTTAGGAATCATACATTTTTCATCACTTGCATTTAAAATGGCTTAGAATGCTAAAAGAATCATTTGCATTTTATTTGCACCAAAATGAACTTCATGCACAAGTGCATCGGTAAATGATCTTCTAAAAACTATCAAATGGTTGAATTAAACTTCAAATGATATACCATTAGATAGATATGTGTCTCTAGTTTGCTACGGTTCAAACGGAACACAATTCCGATATATAGAATTTTTCTAGAGCCATTTTACTACAACATGTTCAGATGTGCGTTTTCTGCATACATGTCACATTAGAAAAATTCCATAAAATTCATCTTAATGTTTTTGGAGCTGAATTTTTTACAGAAGCTAGATCTATGTGTCTAGTTTATGTAAAAATTTACGGATCATGATTTGGAATTTTCTAGAGAAAATTATGACCAAAATACCAAGTGTCATCAGTCTTGACTGGTCATGCACATACTGAAACCATGGAGCTCCATGCCGGTTTGCTCGCCGGTCTTCATGCCGGTTTTGGATGAGAAAATCATGCTCTCTGGAACCAGGGAGCTCCTCGCCGGTCTCCATACCGGTTTGCTCGCTGGTCTAACGAATAGTTTTTTGAACGTTATATAGCCGTTAGGAGCCGTTGCAAACCTAGACTGGCATGCCGGTCTCCTCGCCGGTTTGCTCGCCGGTTTCGCTGTAAGTTAGGGAATACTTTGCATTTTATTATAAATAGGACCCCAACTCATTTGCCCAAAAAAAAAAAAAAAACCTAGAGAGACTTAATACACAACCTTCATACATTTTCTAAGGAAAATACAAGAGTGTCTTAAACCTTCATACACTTAAACACTCATACAAGCTCACACACATCTTCATTACATTTAGTGAGCTTAGAACACTTGGGTATGCAACTCACTCAATCTTCTTATTTTTTGTGAGTGCCCAAGTGTGTTTTAATTCTTTCTTAACAAAACACTTGTGATTTGTGAAATCTCATTTGGTTGGGTAAGTTGTAAAGGTTGTGAGTGCACCTACGAACAAAACTCAAAGTTGTAAAAGGTTTGGAGTGCGTCTTTGCGGAAAACTCTTGGTTACGAGTGAACCACGGAAAACTCGATTCTAGTGGAAATCTTCAAGCGAGGCTTGGGGGAGTGGACGTAGGCACGTTTGGCCGAACCACTATAAATGTTGGTGTCGTATTCTCTTTCCCTATACTTTTGTTTATAGCAAGTTTATTTATGCTTATATATATATTGAATAGAAAACTTGCATATAGGCTATTAATTGGAATAGAGAAAATTACCTAAAGTCCTCACTTGGTAATAAGAGCTAAAAATCGGTAAAAAATTTTTAATTCTGCACTTATAGCGATAACCCAATTCACCCCCCCTCTTGGGAAATATAGATTGTTTGTCATTATTGCTTGTAGGTAATTTCATCAAGAACTTACAGAGTCGGTCTGTTTCCTTAGCTGTTTTGCTCAACCTGTTTTATACTCGGTCTCTATGGTGGAGTCAACAATGCAAGATTGTTTTATACTCCGTCGTACTATAGCCTCATCACTTAGGGTAAACACTGATCTAGATCTTGATTTCCTAGAATCGATAACCGTCTGAAAATCAGAGTCTGTATACTCACCGGAATACACAAGTATATAATTTCTCGTTCTCTTAAGATATTTGAGAATATGTTTCACAGCCACCTAATGATCCAATCCTGGGTTAGACCGAAACCTACTGACTACTCCCACTGTAAAACAGATGTCCGGTCTCGTGCATAACATGACATACTACCATCTGCTGAGGCATATGAGATATGTCTCATTTCCTCAACATCTGGAGGTGTCTTAGGAGACTGTTCCTTTAACAAGTGAATTCCATGTCGATAAGGCAAATTGCCTTTCTTGGAATTTTGCATCCCAAATCGCACAAGGATCTTGTCAATGTAGGATGCCTGAGACGTAGTTAATAGTAGTTCCTTGCGATCCCCAAGTATCTGAATCCCAAGAACATAATTGGCATCTTCCAATAGCTAGCCAGGTTTTCAAGTCCGATAATATCTTTACATCATTTCCAATGAGTAAAAAATCATCAACGTATAAAATAAGAAAAACCACATTCTCTCTTCAAATAGTATTTTATCCTAGATAAAATCTCTCTGTAATTAATCCTAGATTAATTTTCTCTCTCTTCTAATTAATCCTATATTAATTATGTTCGAGTCATACGTCATCGGTGAATCTTCGGGAAGCGACCCATGAGATCTCTGGATATGTTGGCAGTAAATTCGGTCGTCGGAACATCCGATATCACGTTCTTACCGATTTACAAGACATGATTGGCTTCTAGCAAAGCACCGTGCCTACCCAATTCTCCAAATAAATTCTTTTAAGGAATATGTAATCTATGTCAGGCGTAGTATTGTGTATTACGATCCAGTATCGGATGTCACATGTTAGGCCTGGAGCTGGAATTGTGTATGCTCTGTACGAAGCACATATCGAATCTCTGGTAACTAGTCTTTATAATCGGATAATCATGACCTTGTCATATTATCCCGATGACTGCAGTACTTAAGAGTACTAGTTCTGTATGCTACGTGATCATCATCTCCATATGACTGAAGTGATACTTCCATCTTGACATCACATCCAATACACTACGATTCTCAATATACCCAGAAGAGGCGTACACAAAACCTGTTAAAGCCCCGGACGACCAAAACCAAAGTATATTGATTGTCGTAAGTATTAGGGGTGTAAGTCTCAGGTTAAGACCAAATACACCTATCCTGATTCGGACTCCCATGGACACATAGTCATACTACCAATGGGATTCCGATAGGTCTATCCAGAGCGAAGCTGTTTTCGTACCATCGGTAAACACAACCTTCTATCACACTTGCATAAGTATCCAATACTTAAATCAATGAGAACTATGTCGTTATGCTCCCACAACGCGCACAAGTGTAATACTAGTCTATTCCGCATTATCGATGTCCAATCTCGATAATACTACGACTAGAGATTATTTAATGATTAAACCTTAGTGGATTAATACTGTCTCATATCTCATTAATCCGAAAATAATCATATGGACTTTTATCATTTATATATCCCGGTAATCCAATTACAAATGATAAAAGAACAATTTCCTTTGTCACATAGTTAATTTGTACACCAACACCATGTTCTGTACAAATAGTGATGATATGGGTCATAATTGTCCAACAATCTCCCACTTGGCCTATATCCAATCACTCATGTGTCTTACACCTGAACTATGTACAGGTCGCTCAAACTTCTGCTGAGAAACAGCTTTCGTCAGCGGATTTAAAAGAATATCATCTGATGCGATTTATTCGATCATCACATCTCCACGATGTATGATCTGACGAATCAGATGAAAAGGTTGAAGTACATACTTGGATCGTTGATGAGACCATTAATTCTTTAGCCTCTGCTGTAGTCTAGCTCAGCTGCTAACAGAACTATACCTAATCTAATTAGGATTATATAGATCCAAAATGCTTCTTTTGCTGCCTCAGCTGCAGCAATATTCCATTTTTATTGTTTATTCGGCAACCGTATCTTGCTTGGAAGATTTCCAGCTCACTGTTCCGTTATTCAAACTATATAGTACCCTTATTACGACTTATAGTCATTTTTATCGGTTTGGAAACTTGCAACGGTGAACCCAGTCACTTCAAGTTATCCTTCTCCATAGTTTAAGAAAAATATCTTTAGTTCATCTAAGATATTTAAGGATGTTCTTAACATCAATCTAGTGACTATCACTTGGATTAGCCTGATTGTGACCAGGTCGCGTACATATCTTTCAATGTACGAGTTCTCGGAGAGTGCCAACAACATTTAGATCTATCCCAGTAGATCCTTATTCCTAGAATAAATGTTGTCTCTTCCAAGTAGTCTACGGAGAATTTTCATGAAAGCCAAGCTTTCACCGATTGTATTATGGGAATTTCATTTCCAAGAAATGATATGTCGTCATTATATAGGACATTTATTGTCAGTGCGCTCCCACTAACCTTCTTATATACACAAGAATCATATTTATTTTGAATAAAATCATATACCATTATGATTACATCAAAACGCCAGTTCCAAGAACGCAATGCTCGCTTCAATCCATAAATGGATCGATTTAACTTGCAAACCTTGTTTGCTTGTTTTGGTACGACAAAACTGTCAGGATTTTGATAAACATCCTCCAAAAGGTTTTCATTAAGGAAAGCAGTTTTGACGTCCATGTGCCATATTTCATAAATGAAACATGCAGCATTAGCAAACATTATCCGAATGGATTTAATCATGGCAACAGATAAAAGGTTTCGTTGTAATCAACACCATGTTGATGACGATACCCTTTATGTACAAGTCTAGCTTTGTACATTTGTATGTTGACATTCATGTATGTCTTCCTTGAAGACCTATATAGTACAATTAGGCACAATGCCTTCCGGTACATCAACCAGTGTCCAAACTTGGTTGGTATATATGGAATCCATTCCGGACTTCATGGCACTTTGCCATAAAAAGGAGTCGATACCTTGTATCACTTCCTCATATGTAGTTTGTTTCCTCAATAAGATTGACATCTACATGAGGTGAGATCAGAAACCCATACCTCCCAGGTTGTCTTCTGACTCTGTCCGACTTACACGGTTCTTGTGTATTCGAAGATTGTGGTACAGGTTCATCCTTGATGAACTGTTTGTGTTCCATTAAGGAATCGGTGCCTGGAACAGTATTACTCCGATTTCATCGAGTTTTACTTTCCTCCCACTTACCACTACATATGAGAATTCCTCTTAGGAAAACTGCATGGAGAGCAACAATTAAACTGTTCTCCTGTGAGTTGTATAAGTACTATACATTGGTTTCCCTAGGATAACCTACAAATTAGGCACTTGTCCGATTTGGGTTCTAGTTTGGTATCATCCAAATATATGCCTAGCATTCCCAAATCTTCAGGAATGAGAAGCCTAGTTTCTTTCCTGTTCATATCTAATATGAAGTATGTCTAACAGATTTTTATGGAACCTTATTCAAAATAAGTATTGCACTGTTTAATGCGTATCCCTGGAAGGAAAATGGTAGCTCAGAGCGACTCATCATTAACCTTACCATGTCCAACAAAATTCGGTTTCTCTGTTCGGATACACCGTCAAATTGAGGTGTTCCGGAAGGAGTCCATTATGCAAGAATACTTTACTCTTTCAATTAATCAAGAAACTTATTGTTTAAGTATCTCCACCACGATCCAATCGTGATGTTTTAATACTCTTGCCGGTCTGTTTTTATACTTCGTGTCGAAACTTTAAAATTTTCTGACTTTGTGTTTCAAAAGATACACATAACCATAACGCGATGCCACATCGGTAAAGGTTACGAAGTGTTCATATCCACCTCTAGCCTAGCTAGACATGTGCCCACTTACGTCACTATGAACGAGGGCTAACAAATCGGTGGCACTTGCACTTTTACCAAGTAAAAATGTGTTTTAGGCACTTTGCCTAATAAACTAGATTCGTAGATATCATTTGAATTAGAATCAAATCCGTCCTAGTACCCACTCTTCGAAAGTTTGGATATACGAGTCTTGTTAATGTGTCCCAGACAAGAATGCCACAAATAAGTCTCATCTGATTAATTCAGTTTGAGCTATTTGTTTGTCATGTTTTATGTACGAGATTCATTTATATTCTAAATATAAATACTGTTTATTCACATCTAATGTGTTTATTTTAATATCATCTTTATAAAATAAAACACTTAGTGTTCTAGAATATAAAGGTATACCCGCAACGGGTTATACGAGGTATAGAGATAATGTTTCTAGTCAAACTAGGTACATTATAACAGTTTCCTAATTAAAGTACATGCCCCAAGGGCAGTTCCAAAACTTAGGTTTCTACGGTTAAAACAGCGACTTTCGTCCTATTTCTGACTCGCAGAGTGATCTCATCTAATGTCAGTATCCTGCTCATTAGCAGATTTTGTACGTCAGTACATATATATGTACCACATCTAATATCAAAATCTAATTTTGAAACTACTAGTGAACATGTTTATGACAAATATTCTTGAAGTTAGAGCCTTGCTCTTCCTTTATTTCCTTCATGTATGCCTTGTCCATACGACAGTCGCACTTCAAGTGACCCCGTTTGGCACAGTTTAGGCAGACATCTTGGGATATGTCATTTGTCTTCCTAGAAGACTGTGACGATTTTGGCTTTGCCATTTTTCTTCACATCCGCAAAAGCGTTTGGCCAAGCCTTGACTTTTTGGGATGTTGAAGTAAGATGCGTCTTGCGCTTCTTGCCACTTTTGCAAACTCTGGCTTTGTCTCCTTGAGCATAGCCATCAACTCTCCAAGAGTTATCATTTGCAATCAATGCTTCTAAGATCTAAGTATAGATCTATGAAGATCCTTCAATATTAACATCATGGTTTAAGGATCTAATCCTTAGTTATGATGAAGAAATTAAGGAGTCATTGCAACAAGCATAAAGGATTGAGCACTAAAGTTATCATCACCACAAGTCTTCCAAAGCTCATACTCCACTATTAGCTCAACTCCGGGCTCAGGCCCGAGATGTCACTCTATCAAATAGAATAATTTCTCAGTTCCCAGGACTATCCTGAGGTTCTATTCCCAATCTGAAAATTGGAGCCGTTTAAAGACATTTTTCACCCATGATTATATCTTAAACGCTAATCTTTCAGTTATCTTGATTCCAATAGTCTAACTATCCAATCAACGATTTCGGGTACATTTGTACATAATGATTACTATAGTCTAACTATATAATCAACTATAATTTTGATTGGTTAAATTCAAATATATATTGATTACTATAATCCAATTATATAATTAACTATAAATGAAGCAGTTTGAATACAGTCCAACTGTTTAATTAAAACAACATTTAAATATTAGTCCAACTAATATACTTCTATTTAAATAATGACAAAAAATGAAATGAGCGCTTTTGACAAGTATCTAAACGAAATTGCAAATTTAATACTTGTCTCCCACTATTTTTCGGCGAGCCTCTAACCCTCTGTGGAGTACTCGGGAAACCTAATTTCCTAGTGGGTTAGGATCCCGTTAAATAACACACAATCTTGACTTTGGCCAACAAATTGTATGAAACTTAACTAGGTAGATCTCTAAGATCAATTGGATCTCATCCAATTCCTAGATCTAGTAGGTGGACTTCCAAGTCCGAAATATATATCCAACATATGCCAATATATCAAATATATTGCCTAACATTTTCCTCTGAATCAACTAAGTCTTGGCTTTGGCACAACAAGCTTAATGATTCCAATTAAGCGGGACCCATTGACTTTGTAAAGCTTCGTAATCGATGTCGATGGACATGAAGTGATCTTGACTTTGGCCAACAAATCACAAATTGGACAAGACATACGATATGGAACAAAGCCTTCATGATTCAAACACATCCGCGATGGACAAAGGTCTTGACTTTGGCCAACAAACCAGTGCCAATCTTGGATCTTGAGAATGAATCACTTAATGGAAGGAAATCGATTAATATTTGTTGAGGGTTTTTCGCGTAATTGGCAACCAATTAATTATCTTTGATTAGGTCTCATTATACACCCTTAAGCATGCATTCTAAAAGCATAATAAGGCGCGGTAAATAAATTAATAATGATATGCAGATGGATATATTATACATTTTGTTCCTAGAATAAATCTCTTCATTTCCTCTCTCCCGCTAGCACTATTCTTACTTCTACCCAATTACATAAAACTTCTAAAAAAACTTCATTTACATTGAGGGGAATATGTGAGAAGAGAAATACAAAGAGTCAAGAGGTAATAGGCTGGACACGCAGGTCCAATTTAATAAATTCTAAAATTATTACAACAATTTCCAAAATTGCCCTCACCCATCTAATATCCATCTGATATACATTATTCATACATCACAACCATGTATTCACACAAAGCATGTTATCAATCAATCTAATCCAATTAATTAATCTTTGATTTAATGACCATCCAATGTTCAAACAACGATTTGATTTGCGCGAGTCCAACTCGTTTAAGAATAAGTACTCAAAGTACGAATTCTTGAATTATATCAAACTACAATTTAAATCTAATTTAATTTGTATTCAATACTAATTCTTTATTTAATTCAAAATTAAATAACTATACTTTTAATGCGCCTTTATGACTTAGATCCCAAATCTAATCTAAATGGGTCTCAAAGCCCAATTAACATCAAATGTCATTTAATTAAAGTCCAATGGCCTTTCAATTAATTTCTTAAGGCATGAGATTTGGTCAATATGGGTCAAACCTAAATACCAATGCCCAATTAAGGAATCACCCTATATGCCAAGAAATCGATTTTGGCCCATTAGGCCCAATTAAGTATATAAAGGCCCATTTATCATATTTGGACTTTATGGAAACGGTTTTAGGCCCAATTGGATCCAACCAATTATCCTAAACCAAAATTGGCCCAACCAAACTCATTAAGCCAAAATACAACATTAATAGCCCAATTCCAAATTAAGTCTAATTAATTAAATTCTAAAATTCCAAGTTTCACAATTTAATTAATTAAAGTGTATTGCACTAATTAATCATCTAAATTAACATTTCCAAAATATCAATTTAATTAATTAATCATGCATATTCACCATCAATACATGTCCAACATTATTGAAACAAAATCATCTCATTTTCATGCTCTTATGGTCACGACATTGAGGGATTTTTAAAACCGATTTTGATTTCAATCCAATTAAATCATAAATCAATTTATCCTAAGTCTTTAAACACATCCAATGGTCTTAAAAACAAAATCACCATGACCTAGGGTTTATCCATTATATTCGGCCATCATACCCAAATTGGGGAAAAATAATCCAATTAATTTTTCTTCAAATTGATCATGCATAACTCCAAGTTATCAACATACAAGCATACTCAAACATACAATTTGATCAAAACATGCTCAAATCAAATTTACCCAAAATTTAGTATATAAACCCTAATTCAATTTCATGCTTAATCATGTCTTTGATACCATTGTTGGGTTTCTAAGGTCAAACCAATATCAATTAAGCAAGAAATCAAGTGAATACCCAAAGAAGATAGCGGAAAATACTTACAATGCTCGGTTGGATGTTGAAGGGAAGTTAAAAACTTTTGCTCCACGGAAGTTGCTCCAAGCTCTCCTATGATGTATGTTGAGCTTCCAATCTTGTTGATTTGAATTCCAAACTCATGGGAAAGGTTTCCCTAACACCTTTGTAAGACTCCTTGTGTGCTAACACTTGAGAATTTTTGCAACAAAATTCCTCAAATCTTCTTATCATTCTCGGCAAAGTGAGAAGTAATAAAAAAATGGAGAGAGTCATGGTTTTTGCCAAGCAAAAGGGAGAGAAAAAGTGTTGTATTGACTTGTGTTGATTTTCAAAAATTAAAAGACATATAGTCATATACCAAATCCAAGTTTGGTAAAAGTCTATCACAAATCAAGCAAGTGTGTTAAACAAGTTACTAACAACCCAGCCACTTCCATCAACCAAAAGTTGATGAGATAGACTAGGTGATGTGACTTGTGTGGGCCCCACTTTAATTCAAAATCCGAGTGGGCCCGCAAACACATCCCGGGCTCGGGTTCGTTAATTCCGAATTAACGAATTTTTCGTTGCGATGTAATTAAATCAAATTTAATTAAATAATTATGCCTAGCAAAATTACTATTCACGTCGCTCGCGAATTAATTCTAAATTAATTTGTTCGCTCGAATTAAAATCCAATTTTAATTCCGTTATGAAATCTAATTTCATTTAATATATCGAATATATTATTTTATCGATTAATTCCAAATTAATCATTTTTCTCTCTTCAAATAGTATTTTATCATAGATAAAATCTCTTTGTAATTAATCCTAGATTAATTCTCTCTCTTCTAATTAATCCCATATTAATTATGTTCGAGTCATACGTCATCGGTGAATCTTCGGGAAGCGACCCATGAGATCCCTGGATATGTTGGCAGTAAATTCGATCGTCGGAACATCCGAACACGTCCGTACCCAGTATCACGTTATTACCGATTAATAAGACATGGTTGGCTTCTAGCAAAGCATCGTGCCTACCAAATTCTCCAGAAATATTATTTTAAGGAATATGTAATATATGTCAGGCGTAATATACGTAGTATTGTGTATTACGATCCAGTATCGGATGTCACATGCTAGGCCTGGGGTTGGAATTGTGTCTGCTCCGTACGAAGCACATATCGGATCTCTGGTAACTAGTCTCTATAATCGGATAATCATGACCTTGTCATATTATCCCGATGACTGCAGTACTTAAGAGTACTAGTTTTGTATCCTACGTTATCATCATCTCCATATGACTTAAGTGATACTTCCATCTTGACATCACACCCAATACACTACGATTCTCAATATACCAAGAAGAGGTGTACACAGAACCTGTTAAAGCCCCGGACGACCAAAACCAAAGTATACTGATTGTCGTAAGTATCAGCGGTGTAAGTCTCATGTTAAGACCAAATACACATACCCTGATTCGGACTCCCATAGACACATAGTCATACTACCAATTGGATTCCGAGGGTTCTATCTAGAGCGAAGCTGTTTCCGTACCATCGGTAAACACAACCTCCTATCACACTTGCATAAGTATCCAATACTTAAATATATGAGAACTATGTCGTTATGCTCCCACAACGCGCACAAGTGTAATACTAGTCTATTCTGCATTATCGATGTCCAATCTCGATAATACTACGACTAGGGATTATTTAATGATTAAACCTTAGTGGATTAATATTGTCTCATATCTCATTAATCCGGAACTAATCATATGGACTTTTATCATTTATATATCCCGATAATCCAATTACAAATGATAAAAGAGCAATTTCCTTTGTCACATAGTTAATTTGTACAACAACACCATGTTCTGTACAAATAATGATGTTATGGGTCATAATTGTCCAACAAACGGATCAACCATGTTCGTTTGAATTTCCTCTCTATATGTTTTCATTTCTTATGACTTCTTGGTTCTTTGGAGTTTACCACTGCACCACTATTATCGCAATAAAGTGTGAGTGATCTATCCATAACTGGAATAACTTCCAGATCTCTCTAGAATTTACAGAGCTAGACTGCTTCCTTAGCTACTTCACAAGCTGCTACATATTCAGCCTCAATGGTGGAGTCAGCAATGCAAGATTGCTTTATACTCTACCATACTATAGCCCCACCACTTATGGTAAACACTGATCCAGATGTTGATTTCCTAGAATCGATATCTGTCTCAAAATCAGAGTCTGTATATCCTCTTAGGATCATATCCTCACCGGAATACATAAGCATATAATCTCTCGTTCTCTTAAGATACTTGAGAATGTGTTTCACAGCCACACAGTGATCCAATCATGGGTTCGAATGAAACCTACTAACTACTCCCACTGCAAAATAGATGTTTGGTCTCGTGCATAACATAACATATATGAGACTGCCAACTGCTGAGGCATATGAGATTTGTCTCATTTCCTAAACATCTTGAGGTGTCTTAGAATATTGTTCATTTGACAATTGAATTCCATGTCGATAAGGCAGATTGCCTTTCTTGGAATTCTGCATCCCAAATCGCACAAGGATCTTGTCGATGTAGGATGCCTAAGACACAGCTAACAGTCGTTTCTTGCTATCCTGAAGTATCTAAATCCCAAGAACATAATTGGCCTCTTCTAAAACTTTCATTTGGAATTGGTTAGCTAGCCATGTTTTCACGTCCGATAATATCTTTACATCATTCCCAATGAGTAAAATATCATCGACGTATAAAATAAGAAAAACCAAATTCCCGTCATTGACGCGCTTGTACACACAAGGCTTATCAACATTCTGCTCAAAGTCATAAGACTTGATCGTGCTATCAAATCTTATATTCCAAGATCAAGATGCTTGCTTAAGTCTATAAATGGACCTTTACAGCTTGCAAAACTTTTGCTCTAAACAAGATTCACAGACTGGAAATGTTCCGAGCTTTAACTGGTTTAAGGCTCTGTTCTTTATCAATCTGTCTATCCGATCAATGCTGATATGACCAAGTCTAAGACACCATAGATATGTGTTATCATGAGAAATCTTTTGTCATTTAGTTTTAGGTTTCTCAACCTAAAATATTTCAGTATTGAGCAGTGGCTTATGTGTTAACGCTCTTAACACATACAAGTTATCTCCTAATTTCCTTAGCATATAGGTAATCCATTTATGAAATAATAACTATTATTATTAGATAAATAATAACCATAATGCAATAGTTTTGAAACAGAAATCAAATTTTCATGACAAAACAAGAACAAACACCACTTTGTTTAAATTTAAATAACTTTTATTTGAAAAAAATTAAAAACTGATAACTCCCACTATTTTACTGAAACAACATCCATTGTCCTCACTCTCATAGTAAAGTTACCTTCAGCAAGGTCTTTACGTATGTCAAGTAGTTGTACCTTTAACCTTCCCAGTGCTATTTTTCTTCATCTTTGAAGATTTAGAAGACTCGGCAACATTTTCCTCAGCACCGGACCTATGAGGATCCACAAGCATGGACTTGTAATGGGTGAGCTCATTAAACAGTTGGGTCAAAGTAAAAGTCAACTTGTTCATAACATAGTTGCTTTTAAACTACAGGAAACTCTTCGGAAGAGTTTCTATAATCATGGTCACCTGGCTACGCTCGTCAATACGAGCTCCATGGGTTTCAGCAGTGTTGAGATAGGTCATCATCCTTAAGACGAGCTCTCGGACTGATGTCCCATTCTTCATCCTAGCAGTCATCGCTTAGACCATGGCCTCATGGCGTTGACGGTCCGAAGGCTGCCCAAACATGTCATGTGATGACTCCATCATCCGAGATGCTAGAGCCATAGGTTCATGTTTTGCAGCAAGAACCTCAGACATCCCTGCTAGTAAGTAGCAGCGGGCTTTCTCATTTGATGCAACCCATTTCTGGTAGGCATCGTGCACAGCTTGGCCAGCATTTCTGGCCGGCTCGGGAGGACTCTTCCGTCAGGACAAACTTTAGGTCTTCGCAGACCATGATATCGTTCATGTTACTTTTCCACTTAACATAGTTTTCTCATGTTAATTTATTATTTGAGAGTATGGAAATAATTGGAGAAACCATGGCTGATAAAAGAAATAAACATGCATTTAACATTCATCGCATATTAAAATCATCAAACAATTTTGGCATAAAATTAAACATGATGCATGAACCATGAATAACGAATTAGAAACCTAAGAGAATTACTATGCCACATAAATCTATCATCCCACAAGTAAGTGCCGTCGTAGGGTAGGTCAAGTACTTGCATGATAGATCGAGACTGTAACATCCCGGGTTATTTTAACTTGTTTGTGTAAATTATACTTTCGCGAGTGGGGTCACATCCGAACACAAGGTTCGCTTTATTGTAAAATATGGAATTTTTTCATGAAAATAATTATGAGTTTATATTAAATTATGTTTGAAGGATTGTTTTGAAATTTAACCAAATTAGAATAAATAAATTTAGATATTTATTTAACCCCACACATGTACTCTCTATTCACCACACATTTAGCACACATGTGTTATAATTATACACTCACATTTAAAATACTTTTACCTTTAACATATATACACACGTGATGGGTATTAACATACACACTCACTTAATAAACCTACACGTGTGATTTACACTAAACACACACACCAAGTTGACCACACAAAAAATGAGGAAAGAAGAAGAATGATCGGTCGGAGAGATTTTTTGGTGCAACAGTGGTATGAATGATGTGGTACCACAAGCTAATTAATAAATAACATATAGAGTTTCTTCACCTATTTTTAGTTGTTTTTTAATTTTTAGCATGCGTGACAGTTAATGACTGGCTTGTTGCATGGGTGACATGGTACCACCGTTGCATAGAAGAATTTCTCGATCGGGAGAGGCCGAGGATATTAGAGGCGAAAGAAAGGAGGGAAAGAAAACGAGAAAGAGAGAAAGTGACCGAGAGAGAATTACAGGAAGAATTTGTGAGATATGAGGAAAGACCAAGAGATAAAGAGAGCAGTGGTGATGGCAGTACGAGGGAGAAATAGATGTTTAGCAGTATCCTTGGTTGTCGGTGAGTCTCCGGTAAGTCTATGGCACTGGATTCGGTAAGAAGAGGCATGGGTAAGTATTCTATGTGTTGATTTCCTTGAGATTGTTTGCATTTGATGTATTTAAGGGGGTGTATTCAATTGAGATTTTAAAGACTATTTATGATAAATAAATAGTCCTGTGTAGATTTTAAAGACATTTAAAGAATGTAATAGACATTTAAAGAATGTGATGACTTACAAGATTTTATTAGATTTCTTTTAATCAAGATTTTTACCTATTAGATTTTAAAGACTTTTTCATAAGAATTTGTAAGATTTGAAAGGACCATTATATATATATTTTTTTCATTTTTTATAACCGATATATATGGAACGTAACCATTGTTGGGCCAAATTTGGTCCGGGGGTAGTTTCGTCATTTTACTTCAGACCCAATACTGGACGCACCCTGAAGCCTCCTAATCAAACCCCAAAGACATAATGTCGGCCCAGGCCCGATGAACACCAACACCCAAACGAACCGAAGGACCATCCAGAGGCCAGCCACGTAACGCATTTGTTCATAAACACCATCATAAACTCAACCGTTGCCATCCCACAACGGGCAAATACAATAAACCTCCACATGAAGTCAACCGTTATCGACGCCCAACGGACAAGCAATCAAAGAGCAGTAAATACACACATTCCTGAAAAGGCGTGTATGACCGGCGTAAACACACACGACGTATAACGCAAGCGCACGTATCGTTCAAGTAGTATAAAAATATCGATCCCACGAGGACTTAATTCCTACTATTGTTATTAATTGTTGAATCTATTTATTTACAAATATCTAATTAAATGGAGAATAGAGAGATTGTTTGTTTGTTTGTTGAACTGTGGCGTTGCAAAATAAATAAAAATAAAAAGACACAAGAAAATACTAAGAAAATAAAAGACTTAAAGATCTAGGGTTGTGAATCTTTCTAATATCTATTAAAAGATGAAGTAGTTATATTATAGTTGGGTAAAATATTGAATTATTAATCTGGAACACTAAATTATGTAAAAGCCTCTTCCGAATGATCATTTACAAATACCTAGTATAATCCAATTGAACCATATGTCTATGTCAATTAAATTACCTAGATTCATTAAGGTTAAGTTCCAATTAAGACTACCCCCGCCCGACAGGTATATTCCTATCCTGTAAGGAAATCTATTAAAGGTTTATCTATCCTTAAGGAAGATCGTGGGTTGTTGAGACTAAGGTTTTAAACTTAAAATCCCTATGTCTAGTTCATTTTAAGTTTACCTAATCAATTTTATAGTGATCGGTTAATAAAAAGCATTAAGATTATGACTCAACAAATAACTCTTTTAATTACCCCAACTATAATCTAACCTTTTTTAATACGGTGATATTAGAAATCATCACAACCCCTAAATAACTAACACATAACTAGGACTAGTAAAACAAAGATAAAAATTACTAAAAAGTAAATGCAGAAAAATAAATAAAATGCTAAAGAAAAAGGAATTAACTTCTACTAAATACTAATTAGAAATCTCCCATAAAATATATATATACTTGTGATAATTTTATCAACCAGCCATAAAGGCGGTAATATTTGTTATTAAACCAGCCATAAAGGCGGAACAGAAATATACCAGCCATAAAGGCGGAACAAAAATAAACCAGCCATAAAGGCGGAGTAATTATTTAATAACCAACCGACCAATCTGGCGGTATCCTTATTAAGTCCGGTTATAAATAGTTTACATATTATATTTTAGGGAGAATAATCTAAATAGCAATAGTAAAAGAATTACCTTTTTACCTTAGCGGTGAAAAGTTACCTACACATAGTAAATAGTAAAAACTGTAAGAAGTAAGAAAGTAAAATTACTATTACTATTAAAAAGTAATTAAAAATATTTACAAAAACTTAAACTAAAATATTCTAGAGAGAGAAGCTCTCAATTTAGAACTAACAAAAGAGAGAAAGGTGTAATGAAAACTGAAAATTCGATCTCTATTTATAGGCTCGGATAAGGCTCCGGCGTCGCGACGCCCAAATTGCACTAGCGTCGCGACGCTGGGTACAGTAGGACACGTGTCACGCGCTGGTTGGCTGGCTCAGAATCTTATCCGATGACGTGGCACTGTTCATGACGTCATTGCTTGCGTCACGATGACGTGTCAACTGTTCATGACGTCATTGCTTGCGTCACTCTGATGATGTGGAAGGCGACGTGGCGACACGTGGGGCGGTGGCCGTCAGACGAATGAGAGGTTGACACGTGTCGCTCTGTGATTGGCTGATGCTGACGTGGCATGTTGACTCGGTTGACTTGCTGACGTGGCGGCTGATGTGGACGATGATGTGGCGACACGTAGGATGACACGTGGGGCGGTGGCCGTCCAAGCAATAAGATTTTGACACGTGGCACGGCGCATTTTAGCATCTCCGTTGTGATGGTGACACGTGGCACGGCGCACGTTAGCAAAGTCAACTTTTCTCAGATTCTGATTTGTGGACCCAGCGCATGATAGCAGATTCGGCGCACACTGAGCGTCGCGACGCTGAAGGTCTGGGCGGCGCGACGCTGCTGAAATGACGATTTTGCCCTTTTTGTCCATTTTGTCCATTTTGCCCCAAAACAGCTCCAGAATGTCCTGAAACTTTATTTATCTGCAAAATAACACAAAATATATCAAAACGTTCATAAAACTCAAGAAACTATACAAAATATTAAGTTAAATGAGTGGGAAATAGTGATAGAAATACCACTCATCACACCCCCAAACCTAACATTTTGCTAGTCCTCGAGCAAAATACAGAATAAAATAACAGAATAAAATTTAACTAAGCCATTTTCGTAGGGATCACGGTTGCATTTAGCATATGCAACAAGCCTTTAAACCCTTAGGTGTCCCTAGTGGACGAGTTGTAGTCTCGTGAGGGTTTACAGCAATGATACCCACAAACATTTTACAAAAGTAAAAAGGTATTAAAACTAATGCACACAAAAGCAAAAAGAAAGCGCGAAAAGAGAATAAAGATGTTAGTGACTAATCAGGTGAAATTTCTAATCCAAGTTACTAGATGTTTTATTTCACTTTTAAATTACTGAATAAGTAAATTCTCCGATTATTTTTACCATTCTTCATATACACAGCCAACATAATATTAACAACTCATTTTTGCCCACAACAGTCATAAGTGCAGTTGATAAGAAAGTAATATTTTTGTCCTAAAGTTCTATTAGATTTCACATCTTTTTGTAGCAATGGAATAAATTTTCTGATTTTTCTGATTTTTTCTTTGATTTTCTGAATTTTGACTATTTTTTTATTTATATACAATATCTTCCGTCTATGTAGCGAGCTTTGGGTCGGTGACTCCCAAACCAGTTGGCTTTAGGGCATCAGGTGTTAAGACACCCCTAAGGACTTAATTACTCAGACTTCAGATATATATACATATATATAAATTTTTCATCATTTTTGATCCATGTAACGAGCTTTGGGCCAATGACTCCCAAACCAGTTGGTTTTAGGGCACTAGGTATTAAAATACCCTTACAGACTTAATAACTCGGATCTCAGATGTATTTTTTTTTTTTTTTTTTTTATTCCATCACTAATTATAGATGCTTTTTCCAATTAAACTAGAGCACGGAATATTACAAACTTTTCAATTACAGCTTATGTCTGTATGTTACCATGTATGTTGATAATATCTGCTAACTAAGTATATGAAGATTCATTTTAGTCAGTTTTATGGAGATTTTACAAATTTAATAATTCAAAAGTGAATAAACAAAAATTAACTTGTTTGAATTAGGTTTGAAATACGTCTCAGGAGTGAGAATTCCTTACACAGCTATTTCTTACCAATTTCATCTTTTTAGTCAACATAACAACCACATATTTCTACTAGTCATAAAACTTTATTTACATGTTTTTTAGAAGTTTAATCAAAGGCTCAGTTTATGGTGTGTGACTAACTGTCGAATGGACTTCCCGTTGTAGATTCCCCAGAGGGAAGGTGGAGCGAGGCTCACTTAAGTACCCTAGCCCCTTAGGCTCTTATCGCTTGTTGTCAGGAATAAACAACGAGTCCTCCAAACTAGTCTGTCACAACACACTACAAGTGAATGATTATCTAGGTGCCTCCACAGCTTTTCCTTATAAAAAGGTAGTGAGTGAAGGAAGACACCAAACCATTACCTAGCTTTAAATATGCCCTTTGTTTTTATTAATTTTTTAATTTTTTTGTATTTTTCGAAAAATTTTGGACTAAAAATAAAAACACAATACAAACAAGATAAAAGGAGAATTAAGAAGATAATACCTGGTTAGCTGAAACTCTACAAGAAATTTAAAGGTTAAGATCCAGATTAATTCGACGCTTCTTACCACGATCATCCTCGGACCATTTTATTTTTGAAATGATAGGGTCAACTTGTGGTTCAAAGGCTACGAGTTGATCAATTAGATCCGGTGCAGACCTAGCAATAAAAAGGAGTTCTTTCATAGGTTTTGACACGAACCCATTTCTTCGAGCATCATCAAGAAACACACAAAGAAAATCATAAAACCCATCAACGTTGAGCAATCCAAGTGGTTTCTGGTGTATGTTCAGGTTCGCCCAAGATAGTACTATAAAAATTTCCTCCAATGTACCCAAGCCACCTGGCAAAGCAATAAAAGCATCAGAACGGTTAATCATTTCTACCAGTCGTTCAGACATACCTGGCACGATCAGTTCCTCTCCGTTTGATGATCCAATAAGATTCGCCTCTGCCAAGGGTTTTGGGATGATTCCCAAAACATGACTGCCTCCTTCTTGTATGGCTTTTGAAACGATCCCCATTAGTCCAAGATTGCCCCCGCCATATATTAGGTGCATATTCCTTGCTGCTAAGACTCGACCCAATTCCTGTGCTGCCTCTATGTATTGTGGTTTAGTACCAACAGTACTACCGCAAAACACACAGATGTTCTCAACTCGTCTTCTTGAAGTGGCTTCCATTTTTTTTTTATGTATTTCTTTCTTAACTCTGGATGCCTCCAAAGGTGCAATGACGGGCTGAATTTATAGTACCTGAAAAGGGTGATTACAATAATAGCACTAGTATCTTCCAGAGGAAGCTTATTAGCTAAACAACAAAATGAATCGTGAAAGGTCAAAAAGTCTGGATCCTGTCTACGAAAATAAAGATAATTACAACAGAAAAGCAAATCAAAGCAATAATTAAGGCAACGGAATTGTGTATGCAATACGCTACTTGTTTGGTATATAAATCCTTTAGGATGCGTCTCAAGAAATCATTCTTTACTCAGCCATCACAAATGAAATAACTCTCTTCTTTACGATTGTCAAACACCATTCATTCTGTCTTAAAATGCTCCGTTCGTGTTTTTCCTGCAAAAATAACACACAATATTAAAAAGTTCAAACATAATACACAAAATATGAAAACAGAAATTACAACAAATTGCATGGGTTGCCTCCCTGCTAGCGCTAAATTTTTCGTCTTCAGCCAGACGTGACTGAAATTCATCTGTTAAGGAGGTTTCAGTGTCGTTTTGGATGTCCTATCAAAGACAATTCCGTGAGCGTTGCTTTTGAAGGGTCTCTTCCAACGGTAAAGTGGCAAAAAGAGTTTTGTCTCATTCAGTGCTTGTGCCACCTTTTTAATCTTCGTTGCTCCAGTGGTTCCTGAAAAGAAAGAAAGAAAATCAGGAGGTCTTGTATGGTGCTTGACTTGGAATGGAAGTTCCATTCTGTCAAGCTTCTGGTTGATATCTTTGGTTTGTACTCCCCAAAACAGTGATGTTTCTCCTGAATGCTCTAGATCTTTATTAAGGTCAGACATTTGCTCCTCCATTTGCTCTGCTTCTTGTTCCACTTTTTCTTCACAGATGTATTTGAAAATTTCTGCATTCAACTCTTCATCTGTCATCTGTGAAATACATGTTTCAAAATTTTCAACCTGAGGATGAAAAGAAATGTCAGATTTTAGGTCTTCATCCTCTGATCTGGTTGAAATGATTGGCTCAGGTAGATCTTCTTCAAACATTTGTGCAATGGAATCTCCAAGATCTTCATTTTGAGGATACAGAATTCCATCCCCAATTTTTGATGCAGTTGGTACAAACAGCTCAGTTTCATCCTCGTCAGAATCTGAATAATAGAAATCAAATCGAGACTTTGCCGGTTCGGGTTCCTGAACTGATACCTCTGGTTGTTGATACTGCTCAGCCTCCTCCTTTGTTAAGGTGTCATCGTGGATTTCTGGGTTCTCGAAGGCTTCATCAGTGTCATCTGAAACTGATTCTTGAGGTATGATGTTCTGGTTTTCTGTTAATTGTCTGATCTGATCTGTCATTTTCTGTATGGATTCTGAGTTACTCTGAATTTGTGCATCAAATCGAGCTTTTTGTTCTTTGAACATGTGAATCAATTGATCTTCCTCGGATGGTTCTGGTTCTTGATAAGAATCAAAGGAAGATGGTGGATAAGATGGAAAATGTGATGATTCTTCGTACCTTGGTTGAGTCCAAAAATTCTGCCACTCTGAAAGGTAAATACATTGATCGCTCGGGTGGTTACCATCACAAATTACACATCTTCCCACTTCGTTCTGTTTAGCAAATGTGGTATTGCTTGATTGGCATCCAGTGATATTCGTTGGGCTGAACAACAGGCCTCAGAAAACTGGACTGTTGCTCCCAGATTTGGGGTGTATCTTCTTGTAAAGCTTGTAATCTTCAATCTCCCAGTAATGTTCCATTTTTAATCACCTGAAAACAAAAGAAATAAAAATTACAAAATAAAAGAAAGAAAATTAGATATAAGTAAATTTGATAGTTTCAAAATTAACAACTCAAGAAAAATAAGTCCCCGGCAACGGCGCCAAAAACTTGACCGGCGTAACCACACACGTATAACGCAAGCGCACGTATCGTTCAAGTAGTATAAAAATATCGATCCCACGAGGACTTAATTCCTACTATTGTATTATTGTTGAATCTATTTATTTACAAATATCTAATTAAATGGAGAATAGAGAGATTGTTTGTTTGTTTGGTTGAATGTGGCGTTGCAAAATAAATAAAAATAAAAAGACACAAGAAAATACTAAGAAAAATAAAGACTTAAAGATCTAGGGTTGTGAATCTTTCTAATATCTATTAAAAGATGAAGTAGTTATATTATAGTTGGGTAAAATATTGAATTATTAATCTGGAACACTAAATTATGTAAAAGCCTCTTCCGAATGATCATTACAAATACCTAGTATAATCCAATTGAACCATATGTCTATGTCAATTAAATTACCTAGATTCATTAAGGTTAAGTTCCAATTAAGACTACCCCGCCCGACAGGTATATTCCTATCCTGTAAGGAAATCTATTAAAGGTTTATCTATCCTTAAGGAAGATCGGGGGGTTGTTGAGACTAAGGTTTTAAACTTAAAATCCCTATGTCTAGTTCATTTTAAGTTTACCTAATCAATTTTATTAGTGATCGGTTAATAAAAAGCATTAAGATTATGACTCAACAAATAACTCTTTTAATTACCCCAACTATAATCTAACCCTTTTTTAATACGGTGATATTAGAAATCATCACAACCCCTAAATAACTAACACATAACTAGGACTAGTAAAACAAAGATAAAAATTACTAAAAAGTAAATGCAGAAAAATAAATAAAATGCTAAAGAAAAAGGAATTAACTTCTACTAAATACTAATTAGAAATCTCCCATAAAATATAATATATACTTGTGATAATTTTATCAACCAGCCATAAAGGCGGTAATATTTGTTATTAAACCAGCCATAAAGGCGGAACAGAAATATACCAGCCATAAAGGCGGAACAAAAATAAACCAGCCATAAAGGCGGAGTAATTATTTAATAACCAACCGACCAATCTGGCGGTATCCTTATTAAGTCCGGTTATAAATAGTTTACATATTATATTTTAGAGAGAAATCTAAATAGCAATAGTAAAAGAATTACCTTTTTACCTTAGCGGTGAAAAGTTACCTACACATAGTAAATAGTAAAAACTGTAAGAAGTAAGAAAGTAGTAAATTACTATTACTATTAAAAAGTAATTAAAAATATTTACAAAAACTTAAACTAAAATATTCTAGAGAGAGAAGCTCTCAATTTAGAACTAACAAAAGAGAGAAAGGTGTAATGAAAACTGAAAATTCGATCTCTATTTATAGGCTCGGATAAGGCTCCGGCGTCGCGACGCCCAAATTGCACTAGCGTCGCGACGCTGGGTACAGTAGGACACGTGTCACGCGCTGGTTGGCTGGCTCAGAATATCCGATGACGTGGCACTGTTCATGACGTCATTGCTTGCGTCACGATGACGTGTCAACTGTTCATGACGTCATTGCTTGCGTCACTCTGATGATGTGGAAGGCGACGTGGCGACACGTGGGGCGGTGGCCGTCAGACGAATGAGAGGTTGACACGTGTCGCTCTGTGATTGGCTGATGCTGACGTGGCATGTTGACTCGGTTGACTTGCTGACGTGGCGGCTGATGTGGACGATGATGTGGCGACACGTAGGATGACACGTGGGGCGGTGGCCGTCCAAGCAATAAGATTTTGACACGTGGCACGGCGCATTTTAGCATCTCCGTTGTGATGGTGACACGTGGCACGGCGCACGTTAGCAAAGTCAACTTTTCTCAGATTCTGATTTGTGGACCCAGCGCATGATAGCAGATTCGGCGCACACTGAGCGTCGCGACGCTGAAGGTCTGGGCGGCGCGACGCTGAAATGACGATTTTGCCCTTTTTGTCCAATTTTGTCCATTTTGCCCCAAAACAGCTCCAGAATGTCCTGAAACTTTATTTATCTGCAAAATAACACAAAATATATCAAAACGTTCATAAAACTCAAGAAACTATACAAAATATTAAGTTAAATGAGTGGGAAATAGTGATAGAAATACCACTCATCAGTGTATATAAGCGACGAGGCTCCAGGAAGGAGGGGAGGGAACTTCTAGCTCTCTAACTCACAGCTCTAAAACATCCTCACTCAAGCTCTTAATACCTTCCGCTCACCGCCCTCACGGCAGCCTACGGAGATCAAGGTCAGATGTTACCCTGACCTTCCTCTTACTATTTCCATAATTCTGTCACTGACTTGAGCGTCGGAGTGCCCCTGGCACCCACCACACCGGTGGGCAGTACTCCCGCTCACTCTACCTTTGTTTTGCAGGATCGCTAGTGTCCCCAACCTACAAATTCTCGATTGTGGACCTCGGGCGAAATCCAACTTCCACAACCATAAATAAAAAAAGTTAATGAAAGTCAATTGGTTCAAAATGTCTGAATGTCATTTCTCTGACCTAGGAATATTTTATGAGTTTCTATGACAAAATGTCATTTCTCTAACTTAGGAAGAAAAGATAACACTTCGGCATCAATGATCTTAATAATTGATAAATAATTTTTTCCTTAAATTTGGGTTTTTAAAAAAAAAAATAAAATACAAGTAAAAAATTAGCGACAAAATGAGGAAAAAAATCATTGTTGTGCTAAATTCATTTTGTACATTATTATCTATCCGAATGAAGAAGTTATGTTGGCCTCAAAGAAAATCTAGGAAATTATCTTTAAATGTGATAGAATTTTCCTCCTCGAAAAGGAAAATGAAATTTATTAAGAAAAATAGTTGGAGAAATGACATTATCAGTTGCATTTAAAAGAAAGTCATATTGTTATTTGAAAGAAGAAAAAAAAAAGAAATTACTAATAAGCAAATAATTTGTTCACGAAGAACTAACATGTATGTTCATCTTCTATTTTCTAACTAACATGTATGTTCATCTTCTATTTTCTAACACTCAAAAAAATCTTATGAAAAAGTCTCATGGGTTAGGGTGGGATTTTTTATAGAGTTTGATATTTATAATTTTCACTAAAAAGTCCCACAAAATCACACATATAAAAGAATCCTTCAAAATAATTATGTTTTTCAATACCATAAGACTTTCTATTACTTATTTAAAATCCTGATTGAATATCACTAGATTTGGATGCACTCTTTAAAAAATCCTAATAGTCTTAATGGAATACCACAAGACTTTTTAGATTATTAAAAATCTTAATTGAATACCACAAGACTTATTTAACCCAAAAAAGTCTTTTAAAATCTCAATTGAATACACCCCCCTAAGTAAAATAATAAATTGGAATAATTGGGTTAATTTGGATGATAAGAAGTATTTTAAAATACTCAAACCTGGTTCAAAATATGAGATTTAAAGAAATTTTTGAATATAAAGTAGCTAATGGATTAGGACAAGTTAAGGATAAATGGTTATGATTTTCTTTCCTGGGTTTGTGGTTATGACGACAACAATAGAGAAAATATCATGGTAGATGGGTAAGGATTTTGGCAATAGTAAAAAGTTTGTGATGGATTAAATAATGTGACTTCTTCTTATGTTTCATTAGTGGTTAGACAAATGAGGTGTGTAATATTTTTAGTGAGTGGAGTTTGAGAAGTTAAAAAAAAAAAGGGGCTGAGACCGTGTACAGAGAGGGGCAAAACTGCCCAGTGATGCCGTGACAGAGAGAGAGCAGTTCAGTGCTGCCGCAAGAGAAACTGACTGTTTTAGTTTGGAAGATTTAAAAGTCTGAAGATATTGAGTAAATGCGTTTTGAATCACAATAATAGTATGTTAAAATGGTGAAAGTAACATGGTATGTGATATTAAATATTAATATATGAATGATTACTAAGTAATGTATGAGTGAGTGAGAAGATTAAATATATTGTAAGGCTCGACACAAGTTTAGTAATGTAAAAGGAAATTATATGTGAAATGTGTATATAATGTTATGTATTGATATAATGATTAGAGTTATGGTTTCTGTAAGCATGATAATCTTAAAGATTAATTTGATACTAAAATTGGGAATCAAGAGCTGAATTTATGAGATTGCATAATAGTGAAAATATAAATATATATAGAACATGTTAGGGAATTACTAATTTATACGAATAGTCTGCAAAAGAATGTTCTTATAATGACAAAGCTTACTAGTTTGATGTATGAGTATATGATAATATGTATAGGAAATGCATATTAGATTGATGAAAACATAAGCTTATAAAGAGATAAGAAAATTAAGTATGGAAATATACAAGTAATAGAATACATATATCATTAAATTATATTTATGCATGAACCTATACATGTAGTTACATAGCAACCTAAAGAGAGGGGTAAGTGAAAGCATAAGAAGTGCATGTGCATATTTGTGCATTATGATTTAAGTTGAAATTAAGAATGGTTTTGGGATTCAAAAAGAATTTTAAAGAAAAGTTTCAAATGTTTTTGAAAAAGAATCGTATTTCAGAAAATATTTTTTACAGTTTTGAGATACAAATTATGGTTTTATATTTTTCGGGACATGAGGGAAAAACTCACCCCCAGTATGTAACTTGAGATACATTGGAATTGAAGGATTCAGAGACATGTGCATATGTGGAGGACTGAGGGGACGCTCTTAGATCCTCGAGCAGGACTAGGGTTGACAGATCCCCAAAATCCTGGTTTTTGAGCTTGTGTGGTAGCATAGATTCGCACCCCCAGCTCCAGATTGTGGCTTGGAGGACGGCGATACGTAACGCCCCAAGACCACCAGATATGAGACAATAGTGGCATGTTTTGGGGGACGGCGATACGTAACGCCTTCATACGTCCAATTTTCAGACAGAGACACAGAACTCAGAGAAAGTTTTCGGTATTCAGATTTCAGTTTTCAGAAATACAGATTTCAGATAGAGACTTCAGTTTTCAGAAACAGTTTTCAGCTGAGCAGAATTTAGAAACAGTTTTCAGAAAACAAACTTCAAAAAGAAAGATTTTATAAAAGTTTTAGAAAAGAGTTTTTAGAAAACAATTTACGGAAAGAGTTTTCAAGAGAAGTATTTTCTAATAGCATAGCATACTAGAGTAAAGTACAATTTACTATTTGTGCATATAAATCATATAATCTGGATATCATTTGAAATGCATATATTTGGCATTAGTACATAATGATATGTTTACATCAATATGTATATATGGTTAATATTGGTGTGTGTGGCACGTTTATTTTGAAGTAACATTTTGTAAAATACTAGTGCATGAAAACATTATTACATTTATATTCATATGAAGATTGATATTGGCATGAAATGTATGTTTACATAAGAGAAAATTTTTGTGGATGGTAGTTCATGATAAATGATTACATATACATGTATGTATGGTTGATCAAGAGTTTAATAGAAAGAATAATTTATCAATCCGATTTGATGATATTTCAATGTGATAAAAAGAAGATAACTATAGTAAATGTCCGAATTATAATCTAGCAGAGGAGTAAGTAGGTAAGTATTAAGATATCAGGAGTAACGCAGCGGAAATGTAGTGGGAATTGACATAGTAGATGATACTCGATACAATAAATAGGAATAGAGAAACTTGATGTTATGTTAAGTATGTTTAAGAAGTAAACAGTAAACATAATTTAAGGTATGTGTGTATGATCAGATAAAAGGATCAGTAACAAGTAATATGTTTATAAATGGATAAAAATTATATAGTGAAACAGCCTCTGTAAATATTGCATGGACACATAGAAAGCCTAGGGTAATACAGAAACAGAATTCAGACCTTGCATGTGTTTGACGCTCAATGAATGAGCATAGTTACTTACTGAGTCTTATGACTCATGATGAATGGTAAATCTATCACTAATTTCCATTCATTTAACCTAATATTTTGTATAGTTTCTTGAGTTTTGTGAATATTTTGATGTGTTTTGTGTTATTTTGTAGATAAATAAAGTTTCAGGACATTCTGGAGGTGATTTGGAGCAAAACAGTGAAAATTGGACAAAAATGGCATTTTGGTAATTTTTACTGTTTTGCTTCAAATCACCTCCAGAATGTCATATTAATGTATCATTTAGATTCTACAAAATATGAATGATGCTGACTATGGGAAACGATGGAGTTTGTTTGACAAACTCAATATGTCATAGCGGACATGCTTCTTGTTGCCTACCTCTTGAGTACTGGGTGAGTATTTGAGGGCCATGTTCATACAATACACATTGAGATGTGTATATGATACCGTGGATTGACACTAGAGCAAGTGGGAGAAATTGTTGGGGTTGGTGCTCAGAGCGCCAATCCGGACCGTATTTATGTCTGATTCATGAATACGAACATCCCATTTTCCCATAATATTACTTACTTAATGGTTACACCTCTTGTTTTTATATACGTATTCGATCTAATTACTATTAGATTGAAACTAAATGTGGTTTAGTGATTTATATATATATATTAGACAAATGCCCGATAATATATAATGCAGTACACAGTTACAAAGTTAGTTTGTAATTGACATTGGGAAGTGTCATTGTTAAATGTATATTATCAAACATAGTTCCTGGTCAAGATTTACTAACACGGGTCGGTTAGTCAAATCTGTTGAGACCAGTACATTTCGTATATCGAGACTTGGTCCAATGGTTTATCCCAATGAACCATGAGTCTGTGGAGACTCGTATAGACATGTAGGTGTTTATAGTGGATAAATATTGAACGACTCACCGAAGATTCTTAATAGATGGTACACCAACGTCAATAAGAATCTTATCGGGTTGAGTATCATAAGTGGTCCTTCAACTTGAGACACCATTGTGGATGTATGAGACATCTTTCATACTTAGATGGCAGTCACGTCACCGACCTATTTAGATCAGACCTCCACTTGTTCATTGGGTGTGGACCGATCCTCAGGATATCCTGTGTGTTAAGATATGATCTGTCAGTTCTGTGTACAGAGCATAGGTAGTCCATATGTGTTTAGCAGTCTGTTAAATCTGTGGCCATAGTATACTTCGGAAGTAAGTTCCGAGTGTTATTTAAATATTACTAATAGATACGTCGACAGGATAATACCTATAGAGATTTGACGTTTACATCTATATCTCTGGGATTATCCGAATACCTGTGACGGAGGGATTACACGTATGCAATGACCTCGACCTGTATGATTCATTTAGTTTATCTGTGATCGTCATAATTTACGAGTAGGTAAATTATGGACACGAAATTAGATTTTTGACGGATATATCTGAATCTAGAGAGTCTCACTAATGAAATATACTCGTAGAGCACTAGGGAAACTTTTATGAATAATGATGATTATTTATAAATCTTTTAAACGTTAAACGAAAAATACATGTGAACGGGCCGAACCGTCATTTCCTAATTAATGTGTATTTGTATTTAATATGTGATATTATTAAATACACATTAATAAATTGTCAAATAAAGGTATTTGACATATATCATTAATATATGTATTTGAGATATTTAAAGTAAATTAATACATATATTTGAGATATTTATATTTAATTAATTATTTAATTGTTAAATTATTAATATAATTAAAATATAAATATCTCACCAAATGATAAAGTTAGGAAATGATTATAAGTGTAAATTGTTGACTTTATACTTAAAGAAAAAGTTGCAAAATTGTTTTGACTTCTTTAGATATTTGATTAAATTATTTAAAATGAAAATATCTATTTCCCTTTTTCTTTTATAATTTTCGGCCATGACCCTAAAATAAATATAATTGTTATATTTTGAAGTTACTTTTGTTGATTTATGAATTTTCATTAAAGGTGTAATGATAAAATTTGTAAGTTGATTAAAGTAACTTTAAATGAAACAAAATAATATCTAGATATTTTATATACCTAATTTTCGGCCAAGGGCTTTTTGGTGAAGGTATATATTGTTTTGTTTCATCTTTTAGGGTTTAGGAAGTTCATTTGATACAAAAATAAACATAAAAGAAGTTGAGAGAAAAGCTTGAAGGCTAAAGGAAAATGCTTGGAAATCTTTGAGTTTTGTAAGTTTTTCTTTAAAGCTTTCAACATGAAATATATTTCTAAGATGTTTAGCATCATTTTTGTTGCTTTGGTATTGTCTCTCTTCTTATAGTTTTTGTTTATTTTGGTTGTGAACTTTGATGAATGATTGAAGCATGTAAGTAAGCTTGAAAGAGTTTCAAAGCTTTACTTTTGATTTTTAGAAAACCAAGTTGTCATTCTAGAGTTGGTAAGTCACTCCTTGGTGACCTAAAATTGTTCTAGAGTTGTTTCAAAGTGGTGAGGCTAGATTGGTGAAGTATTGAATGATAAAAGTGTTGGATTTTAAAGATTTGGTGAAATTAGACAATTTGATGAAATTAGAAAATTAGGGTTCTTAACCCACTCCAAATTTGGGCTTTTCATATATGTGATGTATTATGGTATGAATATGATGCATGTAAATTTTTGGGTTGATTGGATTTGATCTTGCCATGTTTTGAACAAAATGGACCAAATTATAATTAATTCAAAAATAGGGGACCTCTCGGTAATTTCAGAAAAATATGGGGATTTGTTACAAATCTGATTTTGATGCATTAGATGTGTTGAAAAATATTTTAGAAATGATTTAGAATCATCCAAAATTTACAACATTTGGACTAAAATGATCAATTTACAAAGTTTTGGGGCAATTCGATAATTACCAAGAAATATGATCTCTTGTGTAATTTTTCAGAATTTGATAATTGGATAATTAAATAAATAAGTTTATTTAATTGATCCGATAAAAAGTTTTGAAATCGAAAAATTTTGATTTTCCGCGATTCCGCTGCGTTACCGATATTCCACCTTAAAACCCCAACACGGACATCCAAGACTGTGATGAGCGGAAAATATATCAATATTTACCGATCCTTTTAACTAATATTTTGTTTAGTTTCTCGGGTTCGATGAACGTTTTGATGTGTTTTATGTGTTTTGCAGATAAATAAATTATTGGGATTTAATGGAATCAACTCGGGGCTAAAACGATGAAATTGAGAGCGAAAAATGGCAAAAACAGAAATTTACTATACGCGTCACGAAGTGCAGTCAAAATTTCCAATTTTGCGCAATTTTCGTATTTTGGCCATAACTTTTTCATCTGATGTTCGATTGAGCTTATTCAGGTTGCAGATTAAAGAAGACTCGAAGATGTACAACTTTTAAAGTCAAAATATTTTCGAATTCTGAAGTTTGGAAGGCCGAAATTGATGAACAATCAAGTGTATTTTGTGTTATTACTATAGTCATTTTCAAAATATAAAATAAAATTAATAAAAATAAAAATAAAAATTGTCAAACTCCCACCAAACATGTTTGGTACCATGTTTGATGCCATGTTTGGTGCCATGTTTGGTGGAGCTATTGGTGGAGCAATTTGTGGAGAAATTGGTGGAAGTCTTTAGATTTTCCTATAAATGTCAAGCTTAACTTTGTAATTTTTTCATGCTTTCTTTAGAGGAGTTTCTCCATGAAAATCTAAAGGAAAGTATATTGTATATTATTCAAGTTTTTTTTTGTATTTTCTTTTTATTTATTTAATAAAATTTTGTGTGTTTTCTTTTACAGCATGTGCAGGTAACCTCATTCTGCTGTAGTGAAAAAGGTAAGACTTTTAATATAATGAATTAGATTAATCTCCCTTATTTTAATTAAAATTTGGATTAATTAGTTACCGTCTATATGGCTGGTTTAGGTGACAACTTTATTTACCGCCTATATGGTCGGTTTTTCATTTCAGACGCAGTTTCCGCCTATATGGTCGGTTTAGGTACTAACCTTGTTACCGCCTATATGGTCGGTTGGATTTAATTGAGATAAATGAAATTACTGCCTTTATGATCTGGTTAATTAATCGGTAAACATTGAGAATAAGGAGATTCCTAATTTTGAAATATTAAAAGTGGATCCTCTAACTCCAGCATTTTCTTTATTTGTAGTTTTAATTTCCAGCATTTACTTTTTTTAATTTTCAGCATTTACTTTATGTCTTTTATTTTATTTAAGCTTTTGTTAGCCTTAGATATGTGTCGTAACTAAGTCTGTTATCTGAGGTTGTGATGAATTCCAATATCACCGGTTTATAAGGGGTTAGATTATGGTTTGGGTAATATAAAGATTTATTTATTGAGCCTTAGTCTTAATGCGTCTTGTTAACTGGCCATTAATAAGATTGATTCGGTAAACTTAAAATGAACATGGAAAATGAATTTTAGGTTTAAGACCATAGACTCAATAGCCAACGATCTTCCTTGAGGATAGATAACCCTTTAATAGATTTCCTTACAGGATAGGAATATACCTGTCGGGCGGGGGTAGTCATAATTGGAACTTAATCTTTATGAATTCAGATAATTAATTGACATATGAATATGATTAATTAGGTTACACTGGGTATTTGTAATTGACCATCGGAAGAGGCATTTACATAATTTCGTGTTCCAGGTTAGTAAATCAATATATTACCCAACTGTAAGATAACCATTTCATCTTTAAATAATATTGGAAGGATTCACAACCCTGGATAGTTTTATAAATTTGTATTTTCTCCAATCTACTTTCACGCAAATTTTATTAACTTGCTTTAATTTTTAACAGTTTAAAGTCACCATTTCAATCAAACAAACAATCTATTAGATACCAGTAATCATTTGGCCTCATAAAATTAATAGCTAGGTATTAAGTCCTCGTGTGATCGATACTTTTTATACTACTTGAACGATACGTGCGCTTGCGTTATACGCGTGTGAAAGCACCGGTCAAGTTTTTGGTGCCGTTGTCGGGGACTTATTTATCTTTTACTATTAATTTAGGGGTTAGATACGTTACTTGTGTCTAATTTATTTTTACTTATTGTTTTTATTTTCACTTGTTTCATATTCTCAGACACTACATGAGACGAACCAGAAGCTTTGAAATCCGACCGCTTGACCCAGAGATTGAAAGAACCATCAGACAATTGAGAAGGGAAAGACGAGAAGGCCAAGAAGCAATTGTTAACATGGAACCTGAACCTTTGGAAGTTGCACCACCAATTCCCATTCGAGACAGAACCATTCCGGTGGTTGACGGCTTCATTTCCTGTATTGTACTTCCTCCCTTACCAGCAAATACATGTGACATCAAAACATGCATCCATATGATTCAGCAGTCAGTTCAGTTTGGGGGGAGTGCAACTGAAGATCCTAATGCCCACATCAGCAACTTCCTGGAAGTTTGTGGCACTTTCAATTACAACCGAGGAGCTGAAGAAGCAATGAGACTATGAGTTTTTCCATATTCTTTGAAAGACAGAGCTAAGGCTTGGTTACATTTATTACCAGCATGATCCATCACAACTTAGAACAATCTAGCCATCAAATTCCTTGCAAAATACTTTCCACCAGCCAGAACGGCCAAGTTGAGGAATGACATCACATCCTTTGTGCAACATGACTCATAATCTCTCTAGGAAGCTTGGGAAAGGTACAAGATTTGCTTAGAAAATGCCCTCACCATGAGATTGTAAAATGGCTACAAGTCCAAACTTTCTATAATGGACTTTCTGGATTGATGAGAACCACAATTGATACTGCTGCTGTAGGAGATTTGTTGGCAAAATGAGAAGATCAAGCCTGGGACCTAATCGAAGAAATGGCTAACAATAATTCGTTGTGGCCAACAGATAGGAGCATGATTCAAAGAATTACAAGAATTTATGAAGTTAGAGCCAACACAACAGTGAATACCAGGCTGGATCAGATATGTAAATGTCTGGAAATGCTTAGTACGCAAGTTGTGAACATTACCGGATCCACAAGTTCATCATTTGGAGGAGCATCAGAACCAGTTCAACAAGAAGAGACGGTGAACTATGTCAACAATTTCAACAGACAGGGGAACAATCCATATTCCAACACCTATAACCCGGGGTGGAGGAATCATCCCAATTTTGCATGGAGCAAAAATTCGGGACAAAAGAACTACCCACCACCAGGATTCCAACAACAAAGCCAAAAGCATGAAAAAGAATCAGGAATAACAGAAGTGTTGTCCCAGTTGAAGAAGCAAGAAGTAAAATACGATGCTTTAGCAGCTATGGTTCAAAATCAAGTAGCATTGAATCAAAGCCATTCAGCCTCTATTAAAGCACTGGAAAATCAAATGGGACAACTGGCCAATGCTCAGAGTTACAGGCCGCCAGGAAATCTTCCCAGCAATACATAACCAAATCCAAGAAACTGAGAGAATGAGCAATGTCAAGCCATTACATTGAAAAGCGGTACTGAAATCAACAAAGATGTTGGAATCAAGGCAGCAAATGAAGAAGTTCCAAAAGATGCAGAGCAACAGATGGAGGAAAAAGAAGCAAATGAAAAAGATCAAATCACTCATCCTCCACCTTTTCCATAGCGAATTCAGAAAAGCAAACTGGACAAGCAGTTTGCTCGATTCCTGGAGGTGTTAAAAAAGCTACACATCAACATTCCATTTGCAGAAGCGCTGGAAGAAATGCCCAGTTATGTCAAATTCATGAAAGACATCCTATCACGAAAATGGAGATTAGGAGACTACGAGACAGTAACATTGACAGAAGAATGCAGTGCCATCATTCAGAGGAAACTTCCCCCGAAGTTGAAAGATCCTGGCAGTTTCACTGTCCCATGCACCATTGGAGAACATTATATCGGTAAGGCTCTATGTGATTTAGGTGTCAGTGTTAACTTAATGCCTTTTTCTATTTAGAGGAAACTGCAAATTGGAGAAGCAATGCCTACCTCAGTTTCTTTGCAACTCGCTGATCGAACGCTCGCATTTCCAAGAGGTGTTGTTGAAGACGTGCCGGTCAAAGTTGACAAACTTATTCTCCCAGCAGATTTCATTATCCTTGACATGGAGGAAGACAAAGATGTTCCTATCATCCTTGGGAGACCATTTTTGGCTACAGGTCGAACTGTGATTGATGTACAAAAAGGAGAATTAACTATGAAAGTTCAAGACCAAGAAGTTACCTTCAATGTTTTCAAAGCCATGAAATTTCTGAGTGAAGAAAAGGAGGAAGAATGTTTCAAAATTGATGTTGTTGACAGTATCATCCAGGATACTAATATAATTTCTACGGACAAACTTGAAGCTTGCATCACCAATATGACTGACAGTGAGCTAGATGCTGAAATCATGGAGTGTATCAACTGCCTTGACAAGCCATTTCATTTCAAGCCAACACCACTAGTTGAAAGTTTGGAATTACCAAAGAATGAGCGAATCAAGCCCTCAATTGAAGAACCACCGCAGTTGGAGCTGAAGTTACTGCCGAACCATCTCAGGTATGCATTTCTTGGAAACTCTTCTGAATTACATGTTATTATTTCTTCGTCATTAACATTGGAGTAGGAAGAAAAGTTGCTAAGAGTGTTACGGGAACACAAGAAGGCCATTGGCTGGACTATAGCAGACATTCGAGGCATTAGTCTATCATTTTGTATGCATAAAATCCTGATGAATGACGAGTACAAACCCACGGTGGAGCATCAATTGAGACTCAATCCAATCATGAATGAGGTTATGAAGAAAGAAATCATCAAATGATTGGATATCGGCATCATTTACCCCATCTCATATAGCAATTGGGTGAGTCTTATGCAGTGTGTGCTGAAGAAATGATGAATTATCGTTGTCACCAATGAAAAGAACGAGCTGATTCCAACAAGAACCGTGACTGGATGGAGAGTATGCATGGACTACCGGAAGCTGAACAAATCAACAATGAAGGATCATTTTCCGCTGTCATTCATTGATCAGATGCTGGACAGACTGCGGGACATGAGTTCTATTGCTTTCTGGACGGATACTCAGGATACAATCAGATTGCCATCGCCCCAAAAGATTAGGAGAAAACTACATTTACATGTCCCTATGGTACTTTTTCTTTCTGTAGGATGCCATTTGGATTATGTAATGCCCCTGCCACATTTTAGTGTTGCATGATGGCCATCTTCTCAGATATGCTGGAGCAGAGTATGGAGGTTTTCATGGATGACTTCTCTGTGTTTGGAGATTCTTTTGACCACTGCATACAAAATCTGGAACATGTGTTACAAAGGTGTGAAGATACAAACATGGTACTCAATTGGGAAAAATTCCACTTCATGGTGCATGAATGCATCATTTTGGGACATCGGATCTCAAAAAATGGAATCGAGGTAGACAAAGCAAAAATTGAAACAATTGAAAAACTACCTCCACCTACAACTGTCAAAAGGATTCAGAGCTTTCTCGGACATGCATGATTTTCCAAGATTGGTAAACCTCTCTGCAATCTTCTGGAGAAGGATGTGCCCTTCAACTTCACAAAAGAATGCCAGGAAGCTTTTGAGATCCTAAAACAGAAGCTGGTTTCTGCCCCCATCATAGTAGCACCAGACTGGAGCCTTCCATTTGAGGTGATGTGCGATGCTAGTGATTTTGTTGTAGGTACAGTTTTGGGACAACGCAAGGCAAAGATTTTCCATACCATTTACTACTCCAACAGAACTTTAAATGAAGCTCAGCTCAACTACACAACCACTGAAATGGAATTGCTCACAGTTGTGTTCGCTTTTGACAAATTCTGCTCCTATTTGCTGGGTCCCAAAGTGTGGTCTACACAGATCATTCAGCAATCAAATAACTGATCACGAAGAAAGATGCCAAGCCCAGATTGATCCGTTGGATACTTCTACTGCAAGAATTTGACGTGGAGATTCGAGACAGGAATTGGACAGAAAACCAGGTGGCAGATCATTTATCGAGGCTCGAGAATGGAGAAACAGCTGGCATAGAACTGACAATCAAAGAAACTTTTCCAGATGAACAGCTGTTTGCCATGAAACAGCAAGATGCTCCTTGGTATGCTGACTATGACAACTTCATTGTATCGGGAAAATGGCCGTTGGAATGGACAACTCAACAACGGAAGAAATTCTTCAAAAAAGTCAAACATTATGTTTGGGATGAGTCGTACCTGTCAAACGGTGTGGTGATCAACTACTGAGACGATGTGTTCCACATGATGAGGTCAACAGTGTTCTGCAGCACTGTCATTCATCACCATATGATGGACACTTCAGCGGGAATAAAACTGCAGCTAAAGTTCTTCAATCAGGTTTGTTCTGGCCCACTCTTTTTAAAGATACTTATATGTTTGCTCTTCAATGTGACAGGTGTCAGAGAACGGGAAATATTTCGAGGAGAAATGAAGGACCGTTGTAAAACATTCTAGAAGTGGAATTTTTTGATGTATAGGGTATTGGCTTCATGGGACCCTTTGTTCCATCATTCGGAAACATGTACATAGTGGTTGCGGTTGACTACGTCTCCAAATGGGTTGAAGGAATTGCACCTCCATCAAATGATTCAAAAGTGGTGATCAAATTCCTGAAAAAAAAAACATTTCCACTCGCTTTGGAACACCTCGTGAAATTATCAGTGATGTTGGTACACATTTATGCAACAAATACTTCGATGCACTCAAATCTAAATATGGATTTACTCACAAAGTTGCCACAACTTACCATCCGCAGTCAAATGGACAGGTTGAAGTTTCAAACAGGGAGATCAAAAGAATCTTGGATAGAACCGTTGGATCCACAAGGAAGGACCGGTCTGAAAAACTGGATGACACATTATGGGCTTACCGAACAGCTTACAAGACACCTATTGGTATGTCCCCATATCAAATGGTGTATGGAAAAACATGCCATCTGCCAGTTGAGCTTGAACACAAGGTGTACTGGGCACTAAAGAAGTTGAATCTTGATCCACAAGCTGCATGAGAGAAAAGACTTCACCAACTCAATGAAATGGAGGAATTTCGCCTACAAGCTTATGAGAATGCCAAACTGTACAAAGAAAAGACGAAGAAATGGCATGATAAAAAAAATAGTGCGCAGACAACTGGAACCAGGCCAGCAAGTGTTGATGTACGATTCACGGTTAAAACTTTTCCCCGGAAAGCTGAAATCAAAATGGTCAGGTCCCTTTGTGATTACTCAAGTATTACCATACGAGTTGTTGAAATTTACAACCCCAAGTCCAACAACACATTCAAGGTTAACAGTCAGTGTGTCAAGCGCTACTGGGAAAAATCATTTGAGCGACAAAAAGAAAGTGTCACACTTTCAGATCCAGCATAACGTTCGGGCAGTCACATTTAGCGCTAGCAGGGAGGCAACTCATGCAATTTGTGTATATATTGTGATTTGGTGTGATTTAATTTTGTGTGTTTAGTTTTTACTGGTTAAGATATTTCAGGATGGAAGAAGTTCTCACAAATCTTCACAAGCAATTTCTTTCTCTCCCTCAAAAATCTCTGATGAAAGTCTACAAAGCTCGCATGGAACGGATGAGACTACTGATGATCAAAGGTATTCCTACTGACATTCGTTGGGTAATCGAAGCATGAGTCCGATTAGCATGTGAGTATTCTTATTCTTGTAATTCTTATTTGCCTGGTTTTGGAAGAAGCACATATGCAAAGAAACGTAGAGCTAAGCAAATGGGTGTTTGTTACAAATGTGCACGCTGGAATTGTAATACTCGTTGTCGTTCCTTAGGAATGGTGTCTGATAATCGCGAAGACAAAATTAAATTCATTAGGGATGGCTTGAGTAAAGAGTCTTTAGATGATATATCTTCGACTCTTGAGACGCATCCCAATGGATATGTTCATATAGCCATTCGCAAATTACATACACAATTCAAAAGAGAAAGACAACAGTTAAGTCTCGGGAATCTGACTCAAAAAGACCCTATTTGCCAATTTATAAGAAAATTGGATGGGAAGCTTGTCCCTGACGCATAGACGTCAATTAAGCTGTAAATATTTGTAGATATTATATCTCTTTGTATTTTCTTTTATTTTCTCCGACAGGATCCAGATCTTTTTTACTATCACGATTTATTTTATTGTTTAGCTAATAATTGTCATTTGGCAGGTACTATTGCTAATTACTCACCCCTTTTCAGTTCTATAAATTCAACTCATCATTGCACTCTTGAAGACATCCAGATTTGAGATATAAATACAAAAAAAATGGAAGCCACTTCAAGGAGACGAGTTGAAAACATATGTGTGTTTTGCGGTACTAATGTTGGTACTAAGCCACAATACATAGAGGCAGCACAAGAATTTGGTCGAGTCATAGCTGAGAAGAATATGCATTTGATATACGGCGGAGGCAATCTTGGACTAATGGGGATCATTTCAAAAGCTGCACATGAAGGAGGTAGTCCAGTTTTGGGAATCATCCCAAAACCCTTGGCGGAGGCGAATCTGATAGGTCCATCAAACGGAGATGAACTGATCGTACCGGGAATATCAGAGCGACTGGCGGAAATGATTAACCGTGCAGATGCTTTTATTGTTTTGCCGGGAGGCTTGGGCACATTGGAGGAAATTTTTATAGTGCTATCTTGAAGAACTTAAACATACACCAGAAACCGATTTGGTTATTCAACGTTGAAGGATTTTATGATTTTCTTTGTGTGTTTCTTGATGATGCCCAGAGAAATGGGTTCGTGACAAAACCTATGAAAAAACTCATCTTCATTGCTAGAACTGCTCCGGATTTACTTGACCAAATCTTAGCCTTTGAACCACAAATTGACCCTATCCTTTCCAAGATCAAATGGTTTGAGGACGATCGTGGTAAAAAGCGTAAGATAAATCTGGATCTTAACCTTAAGTTTTCTGTATTTCAGCAAACCAGATATTATCTTCTAAACTCATCTTCTACTTTTTAAGACAGTGGGGACAATGTCTCATTTAGGTTTGGAGGAGGGGAATAGTTATAGTATCTTGTTTTTATTGTGTTATTTTTAGTCTAAAATTTTTCGAAAAATATAAAAAAAAATTGAAAAATTTTACAAAAAATCAAAAAAAAAAAAATTTGTTTTTGTGTGTTTTTAATTTGATTAATCAGGAGAAATTGGTGAGAGATAGCTATGTAAGAAGTTTCCACTCTTGATACGTATCTCAAACCTATTTCGAAATAAGTTAATTTTTGTTTATTTCCTTTTGAATTATTTAATTTGTGAATTCTCCATAAAACGGACTAAAATGGATCTTCATATGCTCAATTGGCAGGTATTATCAACATGCATGGTAACATACGGACATGAGCTGTAATTGAAAAGTTTGTAATATTCAGTGCTCTAGTTTAATTGGAGGAAACATCTATAAAAGGCAATGGAGTAAAAAAAATGTGAAAAAAAACGTCTGAGATCCGAGTTATTAAGTCTGTAAGGGTGTCTTAACACCTAGTGTCCTAAAGCTAACTGATTTGGGAGTCACTGGCCCAAAGCTCGCTACATGGATCAAAGATGTTGCAAAAAATATATATATCTGAAGTCTGAGTAATTAAGTCTGTATGGGTGTCTTAACACTCAGTGCCCTAAAGCCAACTGGTTTGGGAGTCACTAGCCCAAAGCTCGCTACATAGACAGAAGATATTGTATATAAATAAAAACAAAAAATCAAAAATCAAAGAAAAAAATTAGAAAAATCAGAAGAAAAAAAATTTATTTCATTGCTACTAAAAGGTGTGAATTCTGATAAAATTTTAGGACAAAAATATTACTCTCTTCTCAACTGCACTTGTGACTATTATGGGTAAAATGAGTTGATTAATATTTTGTTGGTTGTGTATATGAAGAATGGTAAAAATAATCGGAGAATTCACTTATTCGCTAATTTAGAAAAAAAGAAAACAACTACTAACTTGGAGTAGAAGTTTCACATGTTTAGTCACTAACTTATTTATTCTCTTATCTTTTTACTTTTGTGTGCATTAGTTTTACTATATTTTTACTTTTATAATATTTTTGTGGGTATCGTCGCTGTAAACCCTCACGAGATTACAACTCGTCCGCTTGGGACACCTAGGGGTTTAAAGGCTTGTTGCATACGCTAAATGAAACCGTGATCCCTACGAAAGTGGCTTAGTTTAATTTTAGTTGTTACTTGTATTTTATTTTGTTATTTTGCTCGAGGACTAGCAAAATGTTATGTTTGGGGTGTGATGAGCGGAAAATATATCAATATTTACCGATCCTTTTACCTAATATTATGTTTAGTTTCTCGGGTTTGATGAATGTTTTGATGTGTTTTATGTGTTTTGAAGATAAATAAAGTATTGGGATTTAATGAATCAACTCGGGGCTAAAACAATGAAATTCGGAGTAAAAAATGGCAAAAACGGAAATTTACTATACGCGTCACGAAGTGCAGTCAAAATTTCCAATTTTGCGCAATTTTCGTATTTTGGCCATAACGTTTTCATCTGATGTCTGATTGAGCTGATTCAAGTTTCAAATTAAAGAAGACTCGAAGATATACAACTTTGAAGGTTAAAATATTTTCGAATTCTGAAGTTTGGAAGGCCGAAATTGATGAATAATCCATTGTATTTTGTGTAATTACTATAGTAGTTTTCAAAATATAAAATAAAATTAATAAAAATAAAAATAAAAATTGTCAAACTCCCACCAAACATGTTTGCATGTTTGGTACCATGTTTGATGCCATGTTTGGTAGAGCTATTGGTGGAGCAATTTGTGGAGAAATTGGTGGAATCCTTTAGATTTTCCTATAAATACCAAGCTTAACTTTGTAATTTTTTCATGCTTTCTTTGGAGGAGTTTCTCCATGAAAATCTAAAGGAAAGTATCTTGTATATTATTCAAGTTTTTTTTGTATTTTCTTTTTATTTATTTAATAAAACTTTGTGTGTTTTCTTTTACAGCATGAGCAGGTAACCTCATTCTGCTGTGGTGAAAAGGTAAGACTTTTAATATAATGAATTAGATTAATCTCCCTTATTTTAATTAAAATTTGGATTAATTAGTTACCGTCTATATGGCTGGTTTAGGTGACAACTTTATTTACCGCCTATATGGTCGGTTTTTCATTTCAGACGCAGTTTCCTCCTATATGGTCGATTGGATTTAATAGAGATAAATGAAATTACCGCCTTTATGGTCTGGTTAATTAATCGGTAAACATTGAGAATAAGGGAGATTTCTAATTTTGAAATATTAAAAGTGGATCCTCTAACCCCAGCATTTTCTTTATTTGTAGTTTTAATTTCCAGCATTTACTTTTTTTAATTTTCAGCATTTACTTTATGTCTTTTATTTTATTTAAGCTTTTGTTAGCCTTCGATATGTGTCGTAACTAAGTCTGTTATCTGGGGTTATGATGAATTCCAATATCATAAGTTTATAAGGGGTTAGATTATGGTTTGGGTAATATAAAGATTTATTTATTGAGCCTTAGTCTTAATGCGTCTTGTTAACTGGCCATTAATAAGATTGATTCGGTAAACTTAAAATGAACTTGGAAAAAGGATTTTAGGTTTAAGACCCTAGACTCAATAGCCCACGATCTTCCTTGAGGATAGATAACCCTTTAATAGATTTCCTTACATGATAGGAATATACCTGTCGGGCGGGGGTAGCCATAATTGGAACTTAATCTTAATGAATTCAGATAACTTAATTGACATAGGAATATGATGAATTATGTTACACTGGGTATTTGTAATTGACCATCGGAAGAGGCTTTTACATAATTTCGTGTTCCAGGTTAGTAAATCAATATATTATCCAACTGTAAGATAACCACTTCATCTTTAAATAATATTGGAATGATTCACAACCCTGGATAGTTTTATAAATTTGTATTTTCTTCAATCTACTTTCACGCAAATTTTATTTACTTGCTTTAATTTTTAAAAGTTTAAAGTCACCATCTCAATCAAACAAACAATCTATTAGATACCAGTAATCATTTGGCCTCATAAAATTAATAGCTAGGTATTAAGTCATCGTGAGATTGATACTTTTTATACTACTTGAATGATACGTGCGCTTGCGTTATACGCGTGTGAAAGCACCAATCATACACTGAAACCTCATTGAGAGACAGATTTTAGTCACGTCTGGCTGAAGATGAAAAATTTAACGCTAGCAGGGAGGCAACCCATGTAATTTATTTCAATGTCTATTTTTATATTTTGTGTATACATGTTGTAGAGTTTTTAATTTTGTGTGTTGTTTTTGTAGAAAAGGCACAAACGGGGCATTTAAGGAGGAATTGTGTTTGGCAATCACAAACATGGGAGCTAATTCATTAATGATGGCTGAGTAAGGAATGGATTCTTGAGACGCATCCTAATGGATTTTTATACTAAGCGAGTGGCGTATTGCGTACACAATTATGTTGCCTTAATTATTGATTTGATTTGCTTTTTTGTTGTAATTATCTTTATTTTCTTAGACAGGATCCAGACTTTTTAACCTTTCACGATTTCTTTTGTTGTTTATCTAATAATTGTCATTTGGAAGATACTAGTGCTATTATTACTCACCATTTTCAGGTACTCTAAATTCAGCCTGTCATTGCACTTTTAAAGGCATCCAGATTTAAGAGAAAAAATACATAAAAAAGAAGAAAAAAAAATGGAAGCCACTTCAAGAAGACGAGTTGAGAACATTTGTGTGTTTTGCGGTACTAGTGTTGGTACTAAACCACAATATATAGAAGCAGCACAGGAATTGAGTCGAGTCTTAGCTAAAAGGAATATGCACTTAGTATACGGCGGAGGTAATCTTGGACTAATGGGGATCATTTCAAAAGCTGTACAGGAAGGAGGCAGTTCAGTTCTGGGAATCATCCCAAAACCCTTGGCGGAGGCGAATCTGATAGGTCCATCAAACGGAGAGGAACTGATCATACCAGGAATGTCCGAGCGACTGGTGGAAATGATTAACCGTGCTGATGCTTTTATTGCTTTGCCATGTGGCTTGGGCACATTAGAGGAAATTTTTATAGTGCTATCTTGGGCGAACTTGAACATACACCAGAAACCGATTGGGCTGTTTAACATTGAGGGATTCTATGATTTTCTTTGTGTGTTTCTGGATGATGCTCGGAGAAATGGGTTCGTGACAAAACCTATGAAAAAACTTCTCTTTACTGCCAGAACTGCCTCGGATCTAATTGACCAAATATTAGCCTTTGAAACACAAATTGACCCTTCTCCAAAATAAAATGGTCTAAGGATGATCGTGGTAAGAAATGTCGGATAAATCTGGATCTTAATCTTTAATTTCCTGTCTAGATGTAGCATTTCAGCTAACCAGGTATGATCTTCTAAACTCTTCTTCTACTGTTTAAGACATTGGGGACAATGTCTCATTTAGGTTTGGGGAGGGAATAGTTGATTAGTATCTTGTTTATTTTGTGTTATTTTTATTAGATTTTTAGTCCAAAATTTTTCGAAAAATATAAAAAATTGAAAATTTTTCAAAAAGTTACAAAAATATTTTGCGTTTTTTTGTTTTTATTTTGATTAATGAGGTGAAATTGGTGAGAGATAGTTGTGTAAGGAGTTTCCACTTCTGAGACGTATCTCAAACCTATTTGGAACAAGTTAATTTTTGTTTATTTCCTTTTAAATTATTTAATTTGTGAATTATCCATAAAACTGACTAAAATGAATCTCCATATGCTCAGTTAGCATGTATTATCAATATGCATAGTAACACACGGACATGAGCTGTAAATGAAAAGTTTGTAATATTCAGTGCTCTAGTTTAATTGTAAGAAGCATCTATAAATGGCGATGGAGTAAAAAAAAAAAGAAAAAAAGAAAAAAAAAATGTGAAAAAAAAATGTTTGAGATCTGAGTTATTAAGTCTGTATGGGTGTTTTAACACCTAGTGCCCTAAAACCAACTGGTTTGGGAGTCACTGGCCCAAAGCTCGCTACATGGATCGAAGATGTTTCAAAAGATATATATATATATATATATAATATATATATATATATATATATATATATATATATCTGAAGTCTGAGTAATTAAGTCTGTAGGGGTGTCTTAACACCTAGTGCCCTAAAGCCAACTGGTTTGGGAGCCACTGGCCCAAAGCTCGCTACATAGACTGAAGATATTGTATATAAATAAAAATATAAAATCAGAAAATCAAAGAAAAAATCTGAAAAATCCGAAAAAAATTATTTCATTGCTACAAAAAGGTGTGAAATCTGATAGAACTTTAGGACAAAAATATTACTCTCTTATCAATTGCACTTGTGACTATTGTGGGAAAAAATGAATTGATTAATATTGTATTGGCTTTGTATATGGAGAATGGTAATTATAATCGGAGAATTTACTTATTCGGTAATTTATAAATAAACAAAACAACTGGTAACTTGGAGTAGAAGTTTCACATGATTAGTCACTAACTTCTTTATTCTCTTTTCTCTTGCCTTTTTGCTTTTATGTGCATTAGTTTTACTATCTTTTTACTTTTTTTAGACGTTTGTGGGTATCGTCGCTGTAAACCCTCACGAGACTATAACTCGTCCACTAGGGACACCTAGGGGTTTAAAGGCTTGTTGCATACGCTAAATGCAATCGTGATCCCTACGAAAGTGGCTTAGCTTAATTTTATTTTAAATATGTTTATTTTATTTTATTTTATTGTTTTGCTCGATGACTAGCAAAATGTTAGGTTTAGGGGTATGATGAGTGGTAATTATATCACTATTTTCCACTCATTTAACCTAATATTTTGTTTAGTTTCTTGAGTTTTATGAACGTTTTGATGTGTATTTGTTTATTTTGCAGATAAAAATAATATTGGGACTTAATGGAATCAACTCGGGGCTAAAACGATGAAATCCGGAGAAAAAAATGTCAAAAACGAAAATTTACTGTACGTGTCACGAAATGCAGTCCTAATTTCCAATTTTGCGCAAGTTTTGTATTTTGGCCATAACTTTTTCATCCAATATCAGATTTAGCTAATTCAAATCGAAGATTAAAGAAGACTCAAAGATCTACAACTTTGAAGAATAAAATATTTACGAATTCTGAATATTTCATGACTGAAATTGATGAGCAACCCGAAATTATGTTATGTTTAATTACTAAAGTCATTATCAAAAATATAAAAAAATTTCAAACTTCCACCAAACATGCAGTGTTTTGTGCCATGTTTGGTGCCATGTTTGGTGGAGTGTTTTGTGGTGTGTCTTATGGCATGTTTGGTGGAGCAATTCGTGGACCAATCGGTGGAGAAATTGGTGGAAGCCTTTAGATTTTCCTATAAATACCAAGCCATTTCATTTGCATTTCTCATGCTTTCCTTAGGTTTTTGTAAGGAATTTAAGGATTGCATCTCGTGTGTTTATTT
>SKCR01008561.1:0-53517 GCA_019454045.1 Zanthoxylum bungeanum
TAGTGTTAATTTGCTTCCATTTTCGATTTACTAACAACTTAATATTGGCGAGTTAAAATCAACTACAATCGTTTCAAGTCATCCAATGATCAACGAAACAAAAATACCATGACCCTAGGGTAATAAAGCATTCAGCCAAGCCTATCAATGGGCAAAAATTTGATCCAATCAATATTTCATGAAATTGATCATATACAACTTCATAACATCATCATTCAAGCATACTCAATCAATCAATTTTATCAAATCATGCTCAAAATGATTTTACCCAAATTTTACCCTAAGTCATTTCATGCTCAAATTGGCTCATAGATACCATTGTTCGGTTTCTAAGTTTAATCCCAAGATCAAATCAAGCAAAAATGTGAATGAATAACAAATAAGAGTGGCGGAAACACACTTACATTGATCGGTTAATGGATGCGCCAAACAACAAAAATTTGCTCCAAGATTCGGCCAAGGTACTTCTTCAAGAAATGTTGTCCAAGCTCCAAGCTTTTTTGGATTCCAAGCTCTTGAATTAGTTTCCCTAACACCTTGTATGATTCATTTGATGAGTGTTAGCTCTTTGAAAAATTTTGCAACAAATTCTTCTATTTATTCCTTCAATTTCGGTGAGATGAAGAAGAAAATTGGGAGAGTTTTTCTTTGCAAGGTTTCGGTCAAAGAGAGAGAATAGTGAAGCTTGTTAAAAAAATGATTTCCAAAATCTATTAATTTGATATACCAAAAGTGTATTTGGTATATGTCACTCAAAGCATTCAAATTGGAGTGTAAACCAAGTTTCCACCAACTCCACCTATACACATCAACCAAAAGCAACTAAAGGTGACATATGAAGTGACATGTGATGTGACATGTGGGCCCCACTCGATTCCGAATGCGAGTGGGCCCGCAAACACTCCCGGGCTCGGGTTCGCTAATTCCAAATTAACGAACTTCTGTCGAGACGTAATTAAATCGAATTTAATTAAATAATTATGCCTAGCAAAATTACTATTCACGTCGCTAACGAATTAATTCTAAATTAACTCGTTTGCTCGAATTAAAATCTAATTTTAATTCCGTGTCGAAATCTAATTTCGTTTAATATATCAAATATATTATTTTAACGATTAATTCAAAATTAATCTTTATCTCTCTTCAAATAGTACTTTATCCAAGATAAAGTCTCTCCGTAATTAATCCCAGATTAATTAAGCTCGAATCATACGTCATCGGTGAATCTTCGGGAAGCGACCCAAGAGATCCCTGGATATATTGGCAGTAAATCCGGTCGGCGAACTATCCGAACACGTACGTACCTAATACTACGTTTTTACCGATTTACGAGACAAAGTTGGCTTCTAGCAAAGCGCCATGCCTACCCAATTCTCCAGAAATATTCTTAATGGAATATACGATCTTTATCAGGCGTAATATACGTAATATTGCCTATTGCGATCCAGTATCGGATGTCACATGCAAGGCCTGGGGCTGGAATAGTGTCAGCCTCGTATGAAGCATATATCGGATCACTAGCAACTAGTCTTTTTATTATCAGATAATCATGACCTAGTCATATTATCTCGATGGTTGCAACCCTTAGAGAACCAGTTATGTATCCCTGCGTGATCATCATCTCCATATGACTTAAGTGATACTTCCGTCTTGACATCACACCCAATACACTACGATTCTCAATAAACCCAGAAGAGGCGTACACAGAACCTGTTAAAGTCCTGGACGACCAAAACCAAAGCGTATTGATTGTCGCAAGTACTAGCGATGCAAGTCTCAGGTTAAGACCAAATACACCTACCCTGATGCGGACTCCCATAAACACATAGTCATATTACCAATGGGATTCCGCGGGGTCTATCCAGAGTGAAGCTGTTTTCCGTACCATCGGTAAAAAACAACCTCCTACCACACTTACATAAGTATCCAATACTTAAATGTATGAGAACTATACCGTTATGCCCTCACAACGCTCACAAGTGTAATACTAGTCTATTCCGCATTATCGATGTCCAATCTCGATAATACTACGACTATGGATATTTAATGATTAAACCTTTATGGATTGATACTATCTCATATCATCTCAATCCGGAACTAATCATATGACTCTTTTACTTGCCGAAATATCAATCAAGGTACTAAAAGGAATTGTGGAAGACTTGTTATTATAAGTTGATAAATTCATATATACTATGGATTTTATTGTCTTAGAAACACAACCTGTAGCAGACATTTATAAGCAATTTCATGTAATACTTGGTCATCCATTTTTAGCAACAACTAATGCTTTAATTAATTACAGAAATATAATCATAAATTTATTATTTGGCAATATGACGTTGGAGATTAAAGTTTTTAACATGTGCAAACAAACATAAGATGAGGACAGTGAAAATGAGAGTATGGAACTAATTGAACCAATTTTGGAAGAACATATTCAATGGAGTTTATCCGACCCTATGGAGATTTATACAGCTAATATTCTTGAATCAAGTACACAATTAGATTCAGATATTTCTAATGATTTTTTTTACTTGATTCTACACAGATACTGGAAGTTGATGGAGAGAAATAAAATTTTGAGGAACTAGGAACACTAGAAGAAGAAAAACATGAGGAAGCACACAAATTAGAATTAAAGACTTTGCCAGATGGACTTAAGTATGCATTTCTTGGAGATGAACAAACTTACCATGTGGTAATTTATTCCTCTCTCAAAAGCGATCAAGAAGGTAAGTTATTAAATATGTTGAGAGAACGTAATCTGATAATTGGATGGACTTTAAAAGATATAAAAGATATTAACCCTTTGATCTGCACACATAATATATTTAAAAATAATATCAGGATATATCGTCAAGCCCAAAGAAGATTAAACCATCACATGAAAGAAACGGTAAGAACATAAGTCCTTAAACTTCTTCATGTAGACATTATTTACCTTATCTTTAATAGTAAGTGAGTAAGTCCTACACAAGTTGCGCCTAAAAAGTCTGGATAACTGATATAAGTAATGATAAAGGAGAATCAATTCTAATTCGAATCTCATCTAGTTGGCGTATGTGTATTGATTATAGAAAACTAAATGACGCCACTAGAAAAGATCATTTTCCTTTACTATTTCTTGACCAAATTTTGGAAAGAGTAGTTGGACATCTCTACTATTACTTTCTTGATGGTTACTCAAGTTATTATCAAATTTTCATTGCTTTAGAAGACCAGGAAAAGACCACATTCACATGTTCATTTGGAACATTTGCATTTAGGAAAATGCCTTTTTGACTTTGTAATGCACTAGCGACATTCCAACGATGCATGTTAAGCATATTTAGTGACATGGTTGAACATTGTTTAGAGGTTTTTATAGATGATATAACTATTTTTGGGAACTCATTTGATAATTGCTTGAATAATTTGGAAAATATTTTGAAAAGATGTGAAGAAAAATGACTTGTGTTAAATTGGGAAAAATACCATTTCATTAAGGATTCATGAATCGTTTTGGGTCACATTGTGTCATCTAAAGGTATTAAGGTTGACAAGGAAAAAATATAGGTGATCTCTACATTTCCACCACCAAAAATATTCAGGGAAATCTGATCCTTCTTAGGACATGCAGGATTTTATAGGAGATTCATTAAGAGCTTTAGTACCATATCCAGACCATTGTAACCTCTTATTAAAAGATGTAACATTTGAATTAACATAAGAATGTCAAAAATCATTTGAAAATATTATCAATCTTTTAACTTCTGCTCATATCATACAATCCCCTGATTGGTCTTTGCCTTTTGAGCTAATATGTGGTGCCAATGTCTATACAGTTGGTGTAATATTAGGATAAAGAGAGAAAGGTAAGCCACATGTAATTTATTACGCAAGTAGAACTTTAAACAGTGCACAAATTAATTACACTACCACTGGAAAATAACTACTTGTTATAATATTTACATTGGAAAAATTTCGATAATATTTAATTGGTTTATCAACCATTGTTTATTCTGATCATACTGTTGTTAAGTATTTGATGTCTAAATAGGATACAAAGTCAAGATTACTACGGTGGATTTTGTTGCTGCAAGAATTCAATCTCACAATAAAGGATAAGAAAAAAGCATAGAACATTGTTGTAGATCATTTATTGAGACTCACAAATGAGTCATCAATTGACACAACTCCTATCAATGACTCTTTTCCTGATGATTTTTTATTTTTCTGTAAATATAATTTCTTGGTATGCTAATATTGTCAATTTTCTCGCAATAGGAAAAATACCTCCATATTGAAACCATCAAGACAATAAGAAAATTTTGACCGAAGTCAAAAGATTCTACTGGGACGGTCCATATTTGTTCAAGTATATTGACTATTTTCATTTAGATTTTTATATATTTTAGCTGCAGTCGATTACGTCTAAAAATGGGTTGAGACGATTCCCAGTCGAAACAATGATCACAAAATAGTGATTAAATTTTTAAAAGAAAATATTTTAAGTCTATTTGGAATCCCTCGGGCCATTATAAGTGATGGAGGTAAACACTTTTATAATAGTCCTTTTGAGTCTTTAATAAAAAAAAAGTATGAAATTACATATAAAGTTTCTACCTCCTATCACCCTCAGACAAATGGTCAAGTTCAACTAGCAAATAGGGAAATCAAATAAATTTTGGAAAAACGGTTAACCCAAATCACAAAGATTGGTCTCTTCTACTGACTGATTCACTTTGGGTATACCAAACAGCTTTCAAAATATCTTTGGGAATGTCTCTATATCGTCTAGTTTATGGAAAACCTTGTCATTTGCTTGTAGAACTTGAGCATAAGGCATATTGAGATATTAAAGCATTCAACTCAAACCTTGAAAATGTCAGTCATGAATGTAAACTGTGATTAAATAAACTTAAAGAATTAAAGAATGATTCATATGAGAATACTAAAATTCTTAAAGCCAAAACTAAAGTCTTTCATGATAGTCGAATTTCATGAAAAATATTTGAAATTGGTCAAAACAGTTTGCCTTATAATTATCGTCTTCATTTATTTCTTGGAAAATTGAAATCCAAATAAAGTGGCTCATTTATTGTGAAGCACGTTTACCTATATGGAGCTATTGACTTTGAGAATCCTATGGATGGTGATGTATTTAAAGTAAATCGACAACCTTAGAAATCATTTTTTGAGTGTTCAAATTCGCAAGAATCTATTTTTCTCTCAAACTCAGTATATTGTGATTGATGTATTATAAGCTATTATTAATATATTTTTTTGTATTTGTCTAATTTCAATTTTCTTGTGTTTTGTAACATTTTTTTTGTCAGAGTCTTCCACCCTGGTTAAACAGCAGATAATAGTACTTCATGACTCTAAGTCGGTTATTTCAGTTTCCTAAAATTACTGATATCCTACAATCAAGGCATAGAAGGAACTCTCGGAAAAACCACAATCATTTTCATTCTATCCCCCAAAATGCTCTGATGAAAATTTACAAAGCACGCACCGAAAGAATGAGGCTTCTTATGATCAATGGTATTCCTAGTGATATTTGTTGGGTAATTGAAGCTAGACTCAGCCACGGTTTCGATTTAGAATTGAAATCGAACCGGAACTGAATTCCGATTCGGGAACCAAAATCGGAACCGGTTCCGTACGGTTCAGTTAGGGTTCCCACCCTAGCCGAACTGTTGGAACCGCTCGGTTCCAATATAATATATTTTTTTAATTTCAAGCTATTTATTTTATTTTTAATTTAAGTTTTTAATTTAATATAATAAAATTCAAATTAATAATTTTTTATTATATTTATTTGGTAATAATATCCCATTATAAATTTTTTAATAATTTTTTAAAAAAATGAAACCGGAACCAAACGGTTCGGTTCCGGTTCTCGATTCCACAAGTGTGGAACCAGGAATTGGATGGTTCGGTTCTAGTTCGGAACCGAACCGAACCGAACCTGTGACCGGATTTAATTGAAATAAGGGTTCACTTGGCAGGTGAGTTATTTGACTCCTTTATTTCTTAAATGCTTGGTTTAGGGAAAAACACCCATGTTAAGAAACGAATATCTAAACAATTAGTTGTTTGTTATAAATGTGCACATTAGACGTGCAACCCTCATTGTTGTTCTTTAGGAATGGTGTCTAACAATCGCGAAGACAAAATTCAATTCATTAGAGATAACTTGAGTAAGGGTTCTTTAGATGATATATCACTGACTCTTGAGACGCATCATGTGGATATGTTCATCAAGTGATTCGCAAATTGAATACACAATTTCAAAAAGAAAAACAACAATAAAGTCTCGGGAATTTGACTTTAAAAGACCATGTTTGTCAATTTGTAAGAAAATTGGATGGGAAGCATATCATCGACCCATAGAGGGCGTTCAAACTGTTATGGAACGTAAAACCAAAGGAAAATATGAGCCACAATCACAACTACCAATACATATTGTTTCAATTTATTGCTTTAATTTTCTTTACTTTAAATTACTGTTTTGATTTACTTTAATTTACTGTTTTGATTTTCTTTACATTAATTTTACCGACAACATCTAAATTTTTTACTTTCACGATCTTTTTTACTGTCAACCTGACAATTATCATTTTACAGATACTAGTGCTTTTATTACTCACTCTTTTTCAGGATCCATAAGTACAACTCATCATTTCTCTCTTCAACACATCCAAACAAGAGAGAGACCAAAAAATGGAGAAAAATTCAAGACAATGAGTCATTAATATTTTCGTATTTTGTGAATCCATCTCTGGAGCTAAATCAGAATTTGTTGAAGCGGCAAAAGAATTGGGTAGAGTCGTGGCTGAAAGAAACATGCATTTAGTATATGGCAGTGGCGGATTTGAACATTCACTGAAAACCCATTGAACTTTCTTACTTGATATTTTTATTACTTTACTAGGTGGGTTGGGCACGTTGGAAGAAATATTCACAGTTACGTCATGGGAAAATTTGAACATTCACCGAAAACCCATTGGACTACTTAATATAGATAATTTTTTCGAGTTTCTTTTAGTATTTATGTGAGGATTCTAAAAGACTCAGATTCATTTCAAAATCGAAAAAAGATATTATTCTTACTTTAGGAAAAGTTGTTGAATTAATCGACCAACTCTTATCTTATGAACCAAAAATCAACCACATTCTTTCCAAGATGATCTGATCTGATAACGATCGTGGCAAGAAGCGTATGGTGGACTTGGATCTTAATATGTAACTTTTTTCTTTTAAATAGTCGTAAATTCAATTGTCAATTTCACACTAACCACGTGATGTTTTCTAAAATCCACTTCTTCTTATTAGACATTGGGGACAATGTCTCAATTCTGACTGGGGGAGAGGATAGTTGACTAGATTATTTTCATTTTTGTGTTTTCCTTTTAAAAAATATTTTTACTTTTGTGTTGTTATTTTATGTAAAAAAAAAAAAAAGCTTTTTATGTTTTTTTGGCTTTGTTGTTATTCTGTATGTAAAAAAAAATATTGTGTTGATTTTATTTTGTGTTTTTTCATAAAAAAAAACTACACACAAACCAACAATAAATTTTTGACTAACCAAGTGGAATTGTTATTCAGAGATGGCAGTGTAATGAGTTTTTGCTCCTGAGACACATCTCAATGTAATTCATAACAAGTTATTTTTGTTTTTTCTTTTTGAATTATTTAAATTTGTGAATTCTCCATAACGTTGATTATTCTTTATCTTCATATGCTCATTTGACAGATATTATCAACATACACGGTAACATATGATCGTGGGTTGTAAGTGAAAATTTTATAATATTCATTTTTCTAGTTTGTTGGAGGTAGCATTGATCGGTTGAAATCACACACGTTACGCAAGCGCACGTATCGCTCAAGTAGTATAAAAATATCGATCCCACGAGGACTTAATTTCTATTATTGTTATTAATTATTGATGCTAAATATTTACAAGTATCTAATTGGGGAAAGAAGGGATTATTCATTGGTTGAATGAGATTTAACTGAATAAATAAAAATACAAAATAAAAACAAATGAAATTAATAATAAAGAAAACATTTTGGGTTGTGAATCCGCCCAATATTACTCTAATGATGAATTGATTCTCCTATACATGTGTAATAAATCAGTTGTTAACCTGGAACATGAAGATATGCAAAAGCCTATTCCGATGGTCAGATGCAAACACCCAATATAACCCAATTAACTATATTCCTATGTTAACCAAGTTAACTGAATTCATTAAGGTCAAGTTCCAATTATGGCTACCCACGCCCGGTAGGTATATTATTATACTGGAAGGAAATCTATAAGATGTGAATCTAAGGCTGAAACCTAAAATCCATTCTCCAAGTTCATTTTAAATTTATCACATCAATCTTATTAGTGATCAGGCAACAAAAAATATTAAGCTTAAGATTCAATAAACAAGCCAAAACATCACACATAATATAATTAAATCAATTATTAAACTCGTGAATATTATGCTTCATCACTTCCCTAGATTTAAAATAAAATACTGGGGTTAGGGGATCCAACTTTATTATTTCAAATCTAGAAATCTCTCTTATTATAATATATAAATTTGCATTATATTACCAACCGACCATATAAGCGGTATCCTGATTAAATCATGTTTTACTTAATTCCAAACGACCATAAAGACGGTATCCAATTAAGTCAGGTTAAAATTAATTTAATTAAGTCCAACCGACCATAAAGGCGGTATCCAATTAAGTCAGGTTTTAAGATAATTTATATATTATAATTTAAGAGAGATTAATCTAAATTATCATGATAAAAGTTTCACCCTTCCCCCAGCGGAAATTAACTACAAAACATAAAAGAAAGATAAAACAAACAACTATTATTACTACTACTAAAAATAAAAATACATTACTATTAATATATACAAACAAGATACAATCATCAGTTCCTTATTAAGAAAGCTAAGAAAAGTATGAAAATGGAAAATGAAATCAGCTTCAATTTATAGGCAAATTTTCGGTCTGGGCGTCGTGACGCGTGAAGGCTTGCTGAGATGTTGACACGTGGCACGCATTTGTCGATAGAATAAATTATTGGCTCGGCATCGCGACGCGTAAAGGCTTGGGCGTCACGACGCTTGCTATAGTGATGATGCAAGGGATGACGCGTGTCGGCAGGCTGTATAATTGAGGCGCGTCGCGACGCAGATAAGTGTGCGCGTCGCGATGCGTGAACAATAAATTTCCCATTTTCCCTTTTTGTCTATTTTTCATCGTTTTAGCCACAAGTTGATTCCTTTGAGTCCCAAAACTTTATTTATCTGGAAAACAAACAAAAATACATCAAAATGTTCATCAAACTCGAGAAACTAAATAAAATATTTGGTCAAATGGGCGATAAATATTGATATATTTTCCGCTCATCAAGCATCTAAAGGCAGTGGAATTTGTGTTTTTATTCAAAAATTAAAAAAAAAAACTAAAACTAACCAAGCTTTTACTTAGTAACCGGACATATTGCCTCAACAAGTAATGATTTTTCGCATAAAACGATAGAACTTGAGTTGTTTAAAATAATAATAATAATAATAATCAAGTTTTTACTTGGTAACCGGACATCCTACCTCAGCAATCAGTGATTGTTTACATAAACAGTAGAGCTTGAGTTGTTTTAATAAAACAAATGTGTATGAATAGGTTCAATTTCATAGCCTCTCTAAATCGAGCAATTAAGTCTGTAGGGGTGTTTTAACACTTAGTGCCCTAAGACTAACTGGTTTGGGAGTCACTGGCCTAAAACTCGTTACATGGGTTAAGGAGAAAGCTTAAGCAAATCAGACACTTCTTTTTTTGACATCTGAGGTTCGAGAAATTAAGTCTATAGGGGTGTCTTAACACCTAGTGTCATAAATCCAACTGGTTTGGGAGTCACTGGCCCAAAGCTCGTTACAAGGATTGAAGATGTATTATATATAAAAAAAAATTGTGTTTATAAATAAACTCTCGTTGCCAAAAAGTTGAAACTCTAATATAATTTTAGAACAAAAATATTACTCTTTTTTCAACAAGATCTCTGAATATTGTGGGCACACTGAATTGATTGATACTTTGTCTTATGTGTGTATGGAAGAAGGGTAACAAAGTACAGGAAAATTTGTTTATTTGATAATTTAGAAAGAAATAAAACAATTACTAACTTGGATAAGAAGTTGTCTTTTTAGTTTTCACTTAAATTAATAGAGACTAGTAATAAGCTGGTCGGGGGTGTGATGAACACTAAAAAATGTACATTTAATAAAGAGAAAGTAATCATTTTACACTTATAGTTTTATTAATCTCCTTAATTTAACACATTTGTGAAATAATAATTAATTTTATGTTATATATATTTTTATAGTGATTTTTATTTCTTATATAGGTGAAATAATACTTTGGATACATAACTAGAAAAATGAACGTGACATTTGGATTTTGGAGGCCAGAAACTTGAAGGGGAGTTCTAACCATGTACAATTTCGAAATTCCAAATTTGCGCCATTTTTGTATTTTGGTCATAAAATTTTACTCTGATATCGGATTGAGGCGATTCTAGTTCTAATTGAATGAAGATTCAAATATTTACAACTTTTCTCTTTACAAGATTTTATAGTTTTGAGGTTTTCAAGGATGAAATTAATGAAAAATTCAAAGTGTGATCTATGTAATTATTAAAGACAAAAACAAAAATAAATAAATAAATAAAAGGTGGGAAATGACATCCACCTTTCGGTGGATTGTCAATTCCCACCAAACATACAAATTTGTAATTTGCAAATTTGCGTGGAGGGTATTGAGTCATCTGCTATAAATAGAGGTGCTCAACACCTTAGAAACTAAGGTTTCTCCATAAAATTCTCTCTGAGATTTTATGAAGGGTTCCAATTCTTGTGATTTTATTTTTCAAACTTTGTTGTAATTTCTTTTTTTATTTCAGTAGTAAAATTATGTGTATTTTTATTCAAAGCATAATTAGTTAATTCCATCCTATTAGGGAAAAAGGTGAAGCTCTTAATATGAGAATATAAATTAATCTTACTTATATTATAATATATGAATTGTAATCTAAAGATTAATATTTAATTTAAATCTGAATTAATTATTGCCAAACTTTGTTACCGCATATATGGCTAGTTTTATATATTTTGCATAATTGAGTACCTAACTTGACTTATTATAGACAAATATTATCTTCGCATTTATGGCTGGTTTTATATATTTTGACATAATTAATTCCTGATGTAAATTTACTGGGTAATAATGACAATTTATATATTATAAAAAGTAAGAGTTCTCTAAATTTAAAATATCAAGAGTGGATCTCTTAGCCCCGACATTTTATTTTATTGTTGTCGTCCAATTTAAAATTGTCTATCACTTCAAACAATTCAGCCTTTTTATTTTATTTTCTCACTTGAATTATTATTTTATTTTACTAAATCTATTCCTCGTGGATCGACCCCGGACTTACTAGGTTATTTTATTACTTCGACACTTTTATACTTTGGAGTAAATGACCACTTTATGAGTGTGTCAATTTTTCTACAAATTATACGGGACTATTTTACTGTTGGGCCTATTATCTACCAAATTTAGTCTGTCATCCTTCCTGAATGGCTAACCTAAAAAGCTCTAAATGCCCTAACAATGACGAAATGGTAAGTTCTTACTTTTTAATAGAGCAAGAACACAACTAGAAACAGAAAACTTACCAGACATATTTATATTAATCTAAACCCATCACAAAATCCAAAAACACGTACATACAACAGCATTATAAACCCATAAATAATCCAAAAAACACAAGCACAAACATCCAGAAATCCAGAAACACAAGCATAAGTCCCATAAACCAGACATATTTATATTAATCTAAACCCATCACAAAATCCAAAAACACGTACATACAACAGCATTATAAACCCAGAAATAATCCAAAAAACACAAGCACAAACATCCAGAAATCCAGAAACACAAGCATAAGTCCCATAAACCATAAAAACCCAAAACATGTTACATTTATCAGTCAAACATAAGTTCATCATACTCATCATGCATCTGTTGGCAAATCTATAACATGCTCAGTATGAGAACGTAAGAGGTTGAGGAGCTATTACTTGTATAATGAAGAATGAAGATGATGATCGAAGTTCAAGGTTGTTGAAGAAGCTTGAAATTGCATGAGACATGATGTTTTTGAGAGAGTTTTTGAAAGAAATAAGAGTTGTAAAAGTTGTAAAATGAACAAAAATAGCCTTTAAATAGGCTACTCGGGCTGATCTCAATCGTTGGTTTGGAATGAGGATGATATATTAGTGACACGTGTCGGGTCGATCGCAGTCCTTGAATTCAAATCAAAGGCTCAGATAAAAGCTATATACTCGGTTAATCTCAGTTGTCCAAGTTTTGGCGGGCAAGCTATGGATGAGTGACACCTGGCATATCAGGGAGACGAAACGAAAAGAGATTTGATGGATGTGATGGGCATTTAAGAAAGACAATTATACATTTGCACATTCCTAAAGACGTTTCACAACCCTATGAGCTCATTTTTGAATGACGGTGAGAGAATCACAATCGTCAAAAAATTATATTTTTGGCAGTAAGTAGAGCAGCCCGTCCCGATGAGGATGAACCTCGGAGGAGCTGAGGTGATGTAGAGTTCACAAAATGCCACAACCCGAGGATAGTGGGTTAGTCTTTAGCTACATGCACCACCATCTTTTATAAAGTTCCCGATATTAACTCGTGAACTTGTTGATACCGAGAACTATGAGACAGATGTTGCTGGTGTTTTTTGAAGACTATTACCCCGAGGAAGGTTCAGATACCTAGAAATGATAGAGTAGATATTATATAGCCAAAGTGAGATGACAAAGGCCCAAGGGCCCAGAGAGATATGAGGTTTGATAGAGAGACCCGACCTCATAATACTGAGAAGTTCTCTAGGTAACATAGCGTCTTGAGGATGAAGCAAGTTGTGATATTGACCCGAACATATGAAGATGGGTGATTTGGGGTTTCAGAGTGTCTGTAGAGCCCGAGCCGAGGAGGTCATTGTTGGTGTTGGTGCTCCAATCCGAATAATGTATTGTACATTATACTTTATTAATTATTAATAAAATAACTATATTTTCATTTCAACCTTATTACTGGTAATGTCATAAATATGTTGAGAATGACATCAGCCTTAGAATAGTCATGTAGTAATACTGGACACTGGTTGGTCTGACATTGGGATAATATTACTATTATAAACTATTCTTAAAGTAAATATTCCTAGTCTTTGGTTTTGGAATACAGTCGAATTCATATAACCTATAAGACTAGCACATGTCATATATTAGAATTGGAGTTCCAATGGTTTAACCCGATGTACCATGAGCTTGGGAACCTCGTATAAACATATGGGTATTCGTTGGAGTGAATATTGAATGACTCTCAGGCGATTCCTAATAGTTGGAAGTACACACCATCGTCAATAGGAATCTCCTCGAGTTGAGTAGCATATGTAATCCTTTGACTATAAGATATCATTGATTTTGTGTGAGATCATCCACACTTTGATGCCATGTATGTCAAAAATCTTTCATGGTATGGCCTTTAGATGTTCGTTAGGTGTGGATAGATGCACTCGTTAATCAAGTGGGAATCAAGATAGGATCTGTCGGCCCGTATGTGTACCATAAGGGGTCTAGGTATCCATGTAAGTAAGTCACGATTCTTAAAACTATGGCCAAAGTCGATCACATAGGGTGGATCGCATATCAGAAATAGTGTTCTGATTAGTTATGAAGAATCGTGGATATGTCGACATGAGATGTGCGTCTCAAAAACTTAACGGTATATTCTATGTTTCCTAAGCACAACTAGGATAGCCTACGACGGAGGGATTGTTAAACATATGTGATGACCTCGACTTGTATAGTTCAAAAAGGTCGTTCGTGTTCTTCGTGAATTCAGAGATGGCCGAATTGCGTATATATTAGCTAGGCTTATAAGACGAACATGTCTGAACTTATAGAGTCCTAATATGAAGTGTACTAGTTGAGCACTTAGGTAGCCGATTATTTTTGATAAAAGATAATATTCGATATTATAATTATCAACTAAGATAATCAAATGTTATTGGATAACATTGATTATTTACTTTGACCTAATTGAATTAATTGGATTAATTCAATAATTACACATGGGCATAATTGTAAAATCATAATTATCTCTACCATTTGAGGATATTATGATAATTGTAAGAATGTAATAATAGGTGGTTTTGGCTTGATTTAATTGGATTAAATCAATGTGGCAAACATTTAACTAATTCATTTCCTAATACTTGACTTGATTTAATTGGATTAATTTAAAGTGGGAGACAATGGAGATTAGTCACACCTAATTATACATACTTGGACAATTTATATTAAGCCCACTTAAAAGTTGATTACAACTTTTATTAATTAAAAATTACCTAAGTTTTGCTATAAATAGCAAGCTTTAGGAAGGTTTTAATTACAAGTTCAAATACAAGCAAATTCTCAGAGAGATTTGCCTAAGTTAGAGAAGTGTTTAGAGAAGCTTGTGAGGTCTCTACAATATTTCATCTAGGAGAAATCAAGATTGGATCTTGAAGTGAAGCTTGGAAGCATTAGAAACAAGATTGGATCTTGAAGTCAAGCTTGCACACCTTGGAGGTTCTCCAATAATTTCAACGAAGGAGAAGTAGATTGGATCTTGCATCAAGCTTACTAGGTAATGTTTGATCTTCTCCTAAGCTATGTTTATTTGTGTATTAGATGCATGATCCCATAGCTTAATGTTGAATAAGGCTAATCAATTGTGTTAGGATACTTTAGAAGTATAAACACAACATGTTTGTAATTAGGTCAAAGATATTCATGTTGGACATGGAACAATTAATTAGAGTTTGGAACAATCTATTGCCTAATGGAAAGGTGGAAACCTTTAAGGCCCGACTGGTAGCGAAAGGTTACACTCAACGTTCTGGGATTGACTATGAGGAAACTTTTTCACCAGTAGCCATGCTAAAATCTATTAGGATTATTTTAGCCATTGCTGCATATCACGACTATGAGATATGACAGATGGATGTGAAAACCGCTTTCCTAAATGGATTCCTTGAAGAGGATATCTATATGGAACAACCAGAGGGTTTCGTATTCAGTGAGACTTCAAACTTGGTTTGTAAGCTCCAAAAGTCTATTTATGGACTTAAACAGGCATCCCGAAGCTGGAATCGTCATTTTGATGAGATAATTAGATTATCTGGATTCATCAAAAATGAGGAAGAACCATGTGTTTATAATAAAGTTAATGGGAGCATGATAGTTTTCCTGATCTTGTATGTAGACGACATCCTTATCATAGGAAATGATATAGAGATGATGCAAAGTGTGAAAGCCTACCTTTGCAAGAACTTCTCCATGAAAGATATGGGTGAAGCTTCCTATATGCTAGGTATAAGGCTCTACCGAGATAAAGTTAGGAAGCTTATAGGGTTGTCACAATCGACGTACATAGACAAGATGTTAGAAAGGTACAGTTTTACCAACTGCAAGGTAGCAAATGTACCTTTCCGATACGACATACATCTTTCGAAGAAAATGACACCTCAAACTGAGGAAGAGATAGTTATGATGTCTAACTTGCCATATGCTTCATGTATTGGAAGTATAATGTATGATATGTTATGTACTAGACCTGACATCAGTTTCGGCGTCAATGTGACCAGCCGATATCAATCTGATCCTGGTAATGATCATTGGACAGCCGTTAAACATATCCTAAAATATCTTAAAGGCACCAAGGATAAGTTTATGATATATGGAGAAAATGAGCTACAAGTTAAGGGTTATATAGAATCCGACTTTCAGGGAGATCCAGATGATAGAAAATCTACATCATGATACATATTTACCCTTAACGATGGTGCGATTAGTTGGCGTTGTTCAAAGCAAGGCTCAACAGTTGATTCCACCACTAAGGCGGAATTTATAGCGGCTTCAGAAGCTGCTAAAAAAGCTATTTGGATTAGAAAATTTATCACAGAACTTGGCATTGTGCCTAGTATTGCGGATTCGATCCCATTGTAATGTGATAATAACGAAGCCATCGCGCAGGCTAAGGAGCCGAGGGCGCATTCCAAGTCTAAACACGTGTAAAGGAAATATCGCGTAATTAGAGAGATTATTGAACGAAAAGACATAGTGGTCTTGAAGGTTCAAGGACAAGAAAACATAGCAAACCTACTTACAAAGGCCTTACCTCCTAAGTTATTCGATAAACATATGGAGGAGATGAGACTAGGTACCATCCAGATTGGCACTAAGCAAGTGGGAGTTTGATGGAGTTTCTGCTTGGAGTGCCAATCCGATTTGTATATTTTATTATTTATTAATAAAGTAACTATATTTTTCATTTCGTACCTCATTAATGGTATTGTCATTATGCGTATTAGATTGATGTATAGATATGCTAAGAATGACATCAGCCTTAGAATAGTTTTGACACTAGGTGTAAACTACTCTTAAAGTAAATATTCTTAGTTGTTGGTTTTGGAATACAATCGAATTCCTATAACCTAGAAGACTAGCACATGTCGTATATTTGAATTGGATTTCCAATGGTTTAACGCGATGTACCATGAGTTTTGGAAATTCGTATAGACATATGGGTATTTGTTGGAGCGAATACTGAATGACTCACATGTGATTCCTAATAGTTGGAAGTACACACCACCGTCAATAGGAATCTCCTCGAGTCGAGTAGCATATGTAACCCTTTGCATATATGATATCATTGATTTTGTGTGAGATTCTCCACAATTTGATGCCATGTATGTCAGAAACCTTTCATGGTCTGGCCTCTAGATGTTCGTTGGGTGTGGACCGATGCACTCAGTAATCAAGTGCGAAGCAAGATAGGATCCGTCGGCCCGTATGTGTATAATGGGTTTAGGTATCCACGTTAGTAAAGTCACGATTCTTAAAACTTTAGCCAAAGTCGATCACCTAGGGTGGATCGCATCAGTTATGAAGAATCGTGGACATGTCGACATGAGATGTTCGTCTCGAAAACTTGAGGGTATATTCTATGTTTCCTAATGACAACTAGGATAGCCTATGACGGAGGGATTATTAAACATATGTGATGACCTCGACTTGTATATTTCAGAAAGGTCGTTCGTGTTCTTCGCGAATTTGGAGGTGGCCGAATTGCGTATATATTAACTAGGTTTATATGACGAACGTGTCTGAACTTAGAGAGTCCCAATATGAAGTGTACTCGTTGAGCACTTGGGTAGCCGATTATTTTTGATAAAAGATAATATTCGATATTATAATTATCAACTAAGATGATCAAGTGTTATTGGATAACATTGATTATTTGCTTTGACCTAATTGAATTAATTGGATTAATCCAATAATTACACAAGGACTTAATTATAAAATCATAATTATCTCTACCATTTGAGGATATTCTAGTAATTGTAAGTATGTAATAATATGTGATTTTAGCTTGATTTAATTGGATTAAATCAAGGTGGCAAATATTTAACTAATTCATTTCCTAATCCGTCGCTCGATTTAATTAGATTAAATTAAAGTGGGAGACAATGGAGATTAGTCACAACTAATTATACATATTTGGACAAATTAGATTAAGCCCACTTAAAAGTTGATTACAACTTTTATTAATTAAAAATTACCTAAGTTTTGCTATAAATAGCAAGCTTTAGGAAGGTTTTAATTACAAGTTCAAATACAAGTAAATTCTTATAGAGATTAGCCTAAGTTAGAGAAGTGTTTAGAGAAGCTTGTGAGGTCTCTACAACATTTCATCTAGGAGAAATCTAGATTGGATCTTGAAGTGAAGCTTGGAAGCATTGGAAATAAGATTGGATCTTGAAGTCAAGCTTGCACACCTTGGAGGTTCTCCAACAATTTCAACAAAGGAGAAGTAGATTGGATCTTGCATCAAGCTGACTAGGTAATGTTTGATCTTCTCCTAAGCTATGTTTATTTGTGTATTAGATGCATGATTACATAGCTTAATGTTGAATAAGGCTAATCAATTGTGTTATGATACTTTAGAAGTATAAACACAGCATGCTTGTAAACAATTAATTAGAGTTTGGAACTCTAGATTAAAGCTTAGAGCTATGGCTACCATTCTAGAATCACTTGACCACCTTTGGGTGACCTAGAATTGTTCACGAGACATTTCTTATTGGGATTCTAATTTGGTTTGTGTATTGAATTCAAAATTTACGCAAGTGCGTATTTAGAATAAATTTATGTTTTTTGTAAAAATATTTGATATTTTGAAAAACTTGATTTTTATTTTATAACATGTGTTAATGTTGGTTTTGAAATTAAAAATTAATTTTGGGTGTTTTTGAAGTGTTTAGGGAGAACCGGAATAGATTAGGGTAAATCACCCTAATCCATTCAGCTCACTGGAAAGTGAGCTGAAAGATTTGCAAATGAAAAAAAAAAGGGTGATCTGCGCGCACAGTGTGTGCGCGCACTGTAGCGCGCGTACATGCTTGTAGACAACAGAACCTGGGCGACGCTGTTCTAGGCTCGCGGCCTAGCTGGGAGTACGAAATAACATGGAGTCGCCACCCGGTGTGAACCGGGACAAAGATTTAAGGCCGCACTCACCCCTCGCAAGGGAAGTCCTCAAACCGTTGGGTTCGGAATGGTCTCTTACTTATGTCACTTGTGATGATATAATTTGTGCAATGAATCAACCAAGTCTACTCAATAATCATGCTCAAGGGTACTTAGCTCTAACATGCTTTCATCCAAATAATTCCACGCAATGTAACACAACAAGCATATTGAACCATTAAATCAACATGTATAAATCATTACCCAAACGCATCATAAACTAAGAACATGCATAATGAACAACCTAAACATACTTTAACAAATAAATAACAAACTAAATTAAACCATGCTTAAATAATAAACAAATAACCTAAAGACTATAACATGCTCAAATACAAGTTAGGATGAGACGAGATACGTGTATCTTAAGTGGTACGTGACATTATATCCCGAGTGCAGACCATACTACCGTCCATTCGGAATCGGCTATGGAATTTACGTCCGGGTTTCCATCCGATATACCACAAAAGGGAACACATATCCCTCTGATCCAACAATCACATCATGCTTCAAACGACTCTCATGCAATTATATATCAAAATAAATAAAACAAAAATAAAGAAGATAAGTAAAAAAGGTACCCTCAGGTCTAACCTCTTTTGTCGTCTAAGAAAGGGCGTTACACGTCCGTTGGAAGGGAGATTGATCCGATGCTTTTCCAATTCGTCTACTCAACGTTTCCCCTCGTTGTTTTGATGCTTGGCTGCTGTTTTAAGTCCGTTTCGCTGCTGTTTCGCTGTTCTGTTTCAGGTCACTGTTTTGGTCGTTTAGTGGACTGTTTTGGGTGATTTTGAAGGCTTAGGGGGGTGCGTTTGTAAGGATTTTTTAGGGAAACTTTATGGAGGTTTTTGGGATGGTGTTTAGGTGATTTTAGGACTGTTTTATAGGCCAAAGTCGCAACAAAAACTGACCAGAACAGCAAGCTAAACTCGGCAGTTCACTGGTGCAGTGGGGTGTTTTCAGGGACTGTTTTGGGGCTGCGAATGGGGCTGTGTTTGGAGAGTGTTTAGTGCGACTTTAGGGCTTTATTTGAGGCTTATTTTGGTGTGTTTTAGGGCTGTGAATGGTGGCTAAAATTCGGCAATGGAGGGCAGTGAAAAGGGCTTAGGCGTGAAGGGTGTTGGTGAAGGATGAAAGATGCGGCAATGGAGGGTGCTTAGGTTTAATGATTCGGCAATGGAGGCTTCAAGGAGGGTTTTGGACGTGCAAGGAGGCTTGAGAAAGTGTTTGGGACGTGCTTGGGGAAGTATATGAGCTAGGTTTTGAATGGGGGGTGAAGGCCTCTTTTTATAGGCAAAGAGAGAAGACTTTCCTAATTTGAGTAGGAGAGAATCTCCTAATTGGTTTCTAATAAGGAATAGATCTCCTAATTTGGTTTTGTGATTGGATTTGATTTGGTAGGGATTTGATTTGATTTCTTTTAGTTAGGTAAGGATTTTATTTGATTTCAACATGTGATAAATGTGCATATACCTAAATAAAGGCACTATGGGCGTGAATCCCCCTCCTTGGGCATGGGCTTGGTTTGACTTGGTTTGACTTGGGTATTTTGGGTTTGGTTTGGGTTTTGGGCCTTAGGTAAGCTTTGAAACGGAAGTCCAACAAGCAGCCGAAGCTAAACAACTCAGATAAAATCCAACAAAAATTCTATTTTCCAACTTTACCCTTCCAACGTTCGTTTCCCGCGGCTTTCATGACTAAAGAAGTAGTTGTCTCCATACGAGACTCATCATCGGGCTGATATGCAAAAATGCAATGCCTACAACGCTATTTTCTCTCGTTCTGAAGCTTTCGGACTCCGATTCAGTCCCGATTTTTTCCTATACACTTGTAATGGAATATAGTATTTCATTAAATGATTTAAAATTATACCCATACTTGATATCCATGGGTTAGACCCATTTCCGCTGCGAAGGGCACCGATCCGACCCTAGAGGTTCCACAACTGTCCCAACAATTATGACTTTGGATGACATCACGGTTGGTGGAATAATATCTTTTGAACCTATATAAAGAGGTTGAAGTCACAAATTAAAGGGTTAGCAATTTTAGCATCTCATAATTTGTAAAAACCATGAGCTAAGAACTAGATATAAAAAGAGAAAGCTGGTGAGTTACTTGACAATTTGAGAAAATTGTACCGGGCTTATTCAGACCCGAAGTGTTTCATCTTTATAATAATCATTCTCTCATTTGTAGCTCGGGTCGGTCTTGACCCTGACTAGTAATAAAATATCTCTCTTTCTTCCGTGGACGTAGGTATGATCCACTATCCGCCGTAGCACGTAAATATGTGTTTATCTTGTCTGCTTGTCAAGTTTGTACGATTCCTTATTAACCAAACAAATTCACATTTCGATGGAAATTTATTCCAATGGTTTATTTTACTCTTTGAACAAAAATCAGCTGTTAGCATGTAGTAAGAAAAATGAATGAAACTAACCTAAACTCAACGGCCAACAGACTGCTTTACTAAAAATGGGAACAAGATCACAACCTATCACGTGAAACCCGGCTCCACTGCCACAAATTTGCCATATAATATTGACTTAAAAATCATATGAATCTCCATTTGCAATACTCGCCTGTAGTGCCAGAATCAGACATACGTGTGTGGGACAATCACTCTAAATTTATTAAAATATATCATATAAATAAAAGAAAATTTTAAATTATTAATAAGATAATTTTAATTTGTTATTATTAAAATAAAATAAAAATATTTATCATTTTTATTTTTGAAAAATCAAATTCTGCCATTTTCATTTCTGAGTACGTCTTCATTTAATCATTTCAAGCACCGACGCGCATTCCGTAATTTGTGCTTGAAGGAAGCTGTCGGGTTGGTCTCAAGCTGTGTCTCCAATTGACAACACGAAATCCAAATGGATTTAATTTCATGCTTGTACGTATCATTGCATTGGCATCTGCTTGTGGATCTGACTACTCGACTCGAGTGTTGGAGGAGGATAACGTTTCAGTATCTGACCACTCAACTGCTCATTGCTCAATGAAATGTATTTTTGTATCCCAACGACCCAAAATTATATGGAAGAAAAGACAGCGGAGACGTGAGAGCATTGTTTTGATTGGGCCACAATTCAATATTTCATCCTTCAAGCTTAAATCAGACCCTTTTCTTGGATGCATATCCAACTCTATAAACACTGAATTTGTCTGGTACTTTAGTGACTAAACTGAGAGATCAGAATGCTTATAAGATATATGTGAGAGAGAGGGTTAAATATGAAAAAATAGGGAAGGCATTGATTGTAAGAATATGAGAAAAATATAACTAAGATAGTTCATGACGAGGTATGAAAATACATCAAGTGATATGGAAAAAAAAAATCATAAACAGATAGTTATATAATTATGAGTTTAATGAGATAATAATTCATAATAAGATAAATTTTTTGATTTATATAATCTATCTTACTTAATGATAAAAGATTTTGTTTGGTTTGATTTTGTGATTAAACTAATCAACAACCCACGAGTATCAAGGCAATTTCAGTCACAGTATCTACCAAATCATTGTCTATGTTACACCATAACCCTAGACTTTTAAAGCTTATTAAAGTTTTGGTTTGGGATTGCGTTTGAGTTTCAGCATGAAAGTTTGGGCCCATTGCTTACGCAAACCTTGCAACAATGATGTTGCACCAGGCCTGCTGACGTGCACCGAATGCTCTATCTCGTTATTTATTGGTTGATCGTATAGTAAATTCTACAAACAATAAAATCAACATCAGAATACGGAAATTAGTAAAAAAAATACTCTCTTATAGTTTGATTATCAAAAGTTCGATCCCTTGTTCTAGAGATTCTCGCACTATTTATATTATTTTGTTATAAGAAAAATAAACTAACGGTTGTTACATTACATTTATGTTTCCACTAACTAGCCCACTCCCTAGAATCTCGTAACTTTCCTATTCTGGGTGGTTGTCCAGCTTAAAGAAACGAGAAGTAATTAATTGGTTATCTGATTCCTTGTTTAGAAGATTCATGTCATCAAGGAGCTGATATTTCGAGCATATTCCTTACGTGACATGTGCTTGCCTTTGTGAGAGTCAAGCCTGGTATGGAGTTCCCACTGGTGAGTCCTGAATTCAGACGCTGATGGAAATCCTGACTTCGGGTCCTGGTATGGACTTCCCACTGGTGAGTCATGAATTCAGACTCTGATGGAAATCCTGACTTCAGGTCCTGGTGACTGGTTCTGACAGGAGGTCCTACAGCCCTCTTCGTCTAGCCACGTGTCATTTCACCAGAGGCGTGATTCTCCTCAAACATTTCCCTATTTTGTTTAATGATTTTGAATAAAATGATGGGAACAAACAACCTTTTCGGGGTAACTCGAATTTTCAACGATCAAGTGTACTTTACAGTTTGGGCCTTTAATGGACTTTTGGGTTTTCTGGACATCATCTTTGTTTCTTCGGAAGCCTAACCGTCATGTCTCACAAATACCGATTGATAGTTTTTGTCAACTCCATCAGTTCAAAGTTTCAAATTTCAAACCCTTGCACTCTTTTCTCTTGTGAAATTGTTTCTTTCAAGCACTATCACATCCAAATCAAAGCTCACAACCCTTCTGCTACTATGGTTTCTTCTGTTGGCGACTTGTGTTGGGGTTTTAAGGGGGAATATCGGTAACGCAGTGGAATCGCGGAAAATCAAAATTTTCCGATTTCAAAATTTTTCTCGGATCAATTAAATAAACTTATTTATTTAATTATCCAATTATCAAATTCTGAAAAATTACACAAGAAATCAAATTTCTTGGTAATTACCGAATTGCCCCAAAACTTTGTAAGTTTATCATTTTAGTCCAAAAGTTGTCAAATACAATTTTGGATGATTCTAAATCATTTCTAAAATGTTTTTTCAACACATCTAATGCATCAAAATAAAATTTCACACAAATCCCCAATTTTTCTGAAATTGCCGAGAGACCCACAAATTTTCAATTAATTACGATTTGGTCCTTTATGTTCAAAACAAGCCAAGATCAAATCCAATCAACCTAAAATTTTACATGCATCATATTCATACCATAATACATCACATATATGAAAAGCCCCAAATTTGGAGTGGGTTATGAACCCTAATTTTTCAATTTCATCAAATCGTCCAATTCACCAAATTTATAAAATCCAACACTTTAATACATTCAATACTTCACCAATCAAGCCTCACCACTTTTAAATAACTCTAGAAAAATTCTAGGTCACCAAGGAGTGGCTTACTAACTCTAGAATGACAACTTTGATTTTCAAAGAATCAAAAGTAAGCCTTTGAAACCATTTCAAGGCTACTTACATACACACATCTTTCATTCAAGTTCACAACAATTAAAACACAAACTATAAGTACGGAGACAACATCAAAGCAACACAAGATGAATCTAAGCATGTTAGAAACATTTTTCATGTTGGAAGATTTGAAAGAAAACTTACAAAACCTTAAGATTTCCAAGCTTTTCCTTCCTTTCTTCAAATTTTTCTCTCAACTACTTTTGTGTTGCATTTTGTGACTTATGAATCCTTAAACCCTAAAAATGAAACAAAACAATATATACTCACCCAAATCAAGCCCTTGGCCGAAATTGTAGTAAGAAAAAATATCTAGATATTTTTCATTTGTTTCATTTAAAGCTTACTTTAATCAACTTGCAATTTGATCATTACAATTTGTTATAATTGTTAAAAATATAACAATTATATTTATATAGGTATATGGCCGAAAATTGATAAAAAAATAAAGGAAAAAATATTTCAATTTTAACAATTTAAATAAATATCCAAGGAAGTCAAATCCAATTTGACTACCATTTCCTTTACTTTAAAGTCAATAATAAACACTTATAATTATTTCCTAGTTTATCATTTGGTGAGATATTTATATTTTAATTATATTAATCATTTAACGATTAAATAATTAATAATTAATTAAATACAAATATCTCAAATACATGTATTATATTACTTTAAATATCTAAAATACATATATTAATGATATATGTCAAATAAAAGTATTTGACAATTTATTAATGTGTATTTAATAATATCATATATTAAATACAAATACACATTAATTAGGAAATGACGGTTCGACCCGTTCGCATGTATATTTCGTTTAACGTTTAAACGATTTATAAATAATCATCATTATTCATAAAAGTTGCCATAGTGCTCTACGAGTATATTTCATTAGTGAGACTCTCTAGATTCAGGTATATCCGTCACAAAATCTAATTTCGTGCCCATAATTTACCCACCCGTAAATTATGACGACCACGGATAAACTAGCTGAATCATACAGGTCGAGGTCATTGCATACGTATAATCCCTCCGTCACAGGTATCCGGATAATCCCAGAGATATAGATGTAAACGTAAAATCTCTTTAGGTATTATCTCATTGATGTATCTATTAGCAATTTCTAAATAACATTCGGAACTTACTTTCGAAGTATACTGTGGCCACATATTTAACAGACTACTAATCATATATGGACTACCTATGCCCTATACACAGAACTGACGGATCCTATCTTGATACACACAGGATATCTTGAGGATCGGTCCACACCCAACGAACAGGCGGAGGTATGATCGAAATAGATCGGTGACGTGACTGCCATCTAAGTGTGGAGGATGTCTCATACATCCACAATGGTATCTGAAGTCGAAGGACCACTATACTACTCAACCCGAGAAGATTCTTATTGACGTTGGTGTACCATCCATTAAGAATCTTCGGTGAGTCGTTCAGTATTTATCCACAATAAACACCTACATGTCTATACGAGTCTCCTTAGACTCATGGTTCATTGGGATAAACCATCGGACCAAGTCTCGATATACTACATGTACTGGTCTCAACAGATTTGACTAACCGACCCATGTTAGTGAATCTTGACCATGAACTATATTTGATAATATACATTTAGCAGTGACACTACCCAATGTCAATTACAAACTAGCTTTGTAACTGTGTACTGCATTATATATTATCGGGCCTTTGTCTAATATATACATATCACTAAACAACATTTAGTTTCAATCTAATCGTAATCAGATCGAATACGTATATAAAAACAAGAGGTGCAACCATAAATAAGTAATATTATGGAAAAATGGATGTTCGTATTCATGAATCAGACATAAATACGGTCCGGATTGGCGCTCTGAGCACCAACCCCAACAATTTCTCCCACTTGCTCTTGTGCCAATCCACGGTATCATATACACATCTCAATGTGTATCGTATACTCATGGCTCTCAAAAGCTCACCTAGCACTTAAGAGGTAGGCAACAAGAAGTAGGTCCGCTATTACATATTGAGTTTTTCAAACAACTCCATCGTATCCCATAGTCAACATCATTCATATTTTGTAGAATCTAAATTATACATTAATATGACTCTGATGCTACATCAGTATTATGCTACAACTACTGAGTTGTCCAAGTATTTAGGGATCAAATCCAAAATACTATGAAGACAACCGCAAGCACAACAACAATACAAAACTTCTAATTTATAAGGTCACTATGCAACTTCATAAGTCAATACTTCATAAGTTGCATCTAATTCCACTAAATAGTAGAATCTTTCGTGACACTCCCACTGCATCTTTTGTGACTCTTTATGACGTAGACTGTCTAACGTCATAATTAGTCTCAAAACTAATATGACCCTATTGGTTGCAGAATGTATTCTCCATGAATTAGAAACTCGTTCTTAATATCTCAAAGATCACAAAGAACGTGTTTCAAGATCCACCATATGGTCTATAGGATATCAAAATAACTCGTAACAATTATGATTAAATCGATATCTACAATCGTACATTATAAAGTATTTATTATGTCATCATCAAATGATACATAAGATTGATTAGACATTCTAATTAATATCTCTTTCGAAAAAGGAATCATCTTTACGAAAGATGAATACTTTATATAAGACACACAATAACTGTCCAACAGTTATACTAACTGTCATACAGATAGCCTAGTTATGTCCTTTATTAGATCATATCTAATGCACGACTAAAAGAGTATCTCACAAGTCTCCAAGTTTTATATCATATATAAAACTTTATATCAAATATAACAGAGACTACTCCCACTGCTTTCACGGAGTAAAGAAGACTTAGGTAAATTTTTTACCTTACAAACATCTCATTATTACTATAATAATGATAATGTTGTTAGGATATATAACACTAGAAAGTAATTTGTACGCTCCCACTAACCCTTCAAGCACATATGTATTCTCTATACTTTGACAAGATCAGACAATCTGACTGATATCAAAAATAGAGAATACGGATTTCCGGAAGACCTATCCGAGTCTACAATAGGCTCTATAAGCTAGCACACTAAACTGCGATCTCAACAGAACACAAACTCTAGGGCCATTCCAGAATGAACTCTTCAAACAAAGAAATCACAACTGATCTCTTATCTGAATAAGTCATTCAAAAAATGCCATTTTGCATTCTTTAGCTAAAATGTACAGTTAATATCAACATTAACTAATATATCTTTAATTGTTCAATTAGTGTGACTAGAGACAAGTTTCCTCAGAATCTACAATAGATTGTTAAGTATAACTTTTCTCACTGTCATACTGTAAATGTCAAACCCTTAATAAGCTCACACTGCTTTCGCTGCGCAAACAATTAGCACATATCATGAACTAATTCATAATGAAAGCTTAATCAAGTTCAAAACTTGATCGTAGTAAGCTATGAACAATCTTAGATCTCTGGTTCAATGGTGAACTTCCAGAATCGATATCAAATATCGCTTCCATTATAAGTTATAGGATAATTTTCATCAATAAGAAAACAACAAAACCATTAAGTATCAAATACTCGTAAATGATTCTGTTATCCTATTGGACTTGTACGGAAGATGTATAAGGGTTGTTTCATCTTATTAATTACGTAGTTCCAATTATAATTTATCATTCTCACATTTGACTTCAATAAGTCAAGTCCCTTTTATAATAATTAACATATGATGTTACACACCAAGTAATAAAACGATTTTATTACTTAGGATCGTAGGAAAGATATTTTATTAAATAGAATACAATATTCTGTAAAATAGAATAAATGATAAACTTTTACTTATACCTCCGAGGTGTAAGTAATTTCCATTATATAACTATTATATAAATAGAAAGATTCAAATCTCAAACTTTTCAAGATTCGGATTTTCTACCTATACATATCATATATGCAACTGTGGAAATTAATGGAACCTAAATTAAAAGGATGAACTAGTGTTACTGGAGCATATCCCCAAGAGTATTGAAACTAATTTGGTAACATTCAATATCAAACGAATCAAATCATATAAGATTCGACTGCTGCCACTACTCAATTCCATCAAGATGGAATCGTGGAAGAATAATATTGAATATGAATCATATTCACTGAATAACCTTAGAACTAATTCCTTTAAATTCATATGTTTGATCGTATCAAAGATCTTTGAACAATTCAAAGACTTGTTATGAATTTTAAGGATCACGTTTTCAAAATTTCAGATTGAATATATTTGAACCAGTCAAATATGTTCAATCTGTGTTTCATTAGAACAGATTGAAAGTGCTTGATCATTTCAAGACGTTCAATATGTGTTCTTTCAGAAACACGTAACTAAGTTATGACAATTCATAAACTAAGTTACGAAGTAAAGAAAACTACCTTAAGCAATTACAATTCATTAAAACTACATACATCTAATGTATCAGTTTAATGAATCTGGTGGTCCAATGACAAATCATTGGTTAAACGAGATTTTAATCACCTTCCTGAATACAATATTCATTAAATGGATAAGGATGTGTGGTGTGATCTTGTATCAAACCATCCTTTACCATACGAAATAAACATCTAATGTTTAAGTGATTAAACTCATAAAGCACCGTTTTAAATTATTTATTTTACCGAATAATTTTTCTTAATGTTTATCTCTACGTCAATGACACTACTAGTTATATTTAAAATATATAACAATTATTTATAAAGAACAAGTAACTATCCAATAGTCGCGAGTTCCGATATCAAATATCAAAACAATCGTTAACTAATATTTTTAAATAACTAGATGGGAGATCTGGTATCCAATACCTATAGTTGTAGTATTGTGAAAATCGATATTTTCTATACCCAACTATACACATTTCCTTTCTTTAGCTTTACTATTTGCATTCAACTATTCACAACAATTGCAAATAATTGATTAGCAAATTATGTCAGACACATTGCCTCTATAGGTCATTAAAGCTAAGAAACGTCATTACTAGATAAACAAATACCTAATGAAGCTTTCTTAATACCAATCAAGAATCTCGAGACATGAACTAATTCAAGTCAATTCTTACTGCATAAGAAACTATTCTCTCTAAAGTATTATATCCTAAAAGGGATATCTATCTAGATTATCTATCATGACTTAGAAACTAAGTCATTAATCATATTGATTTTTGAAGAAAATCGGAACAATAGTTCCCGATGGTTTAGACCAATCTAATAATATCCTAGTCTAGTAGTATCTAGAACCTATTCTAGAATAACTGCAACCAAGAGTCAAGTCAGATAACATATCAAAATATATGTGCAGTGAATTAAAAGTTTAATTTTATGTAATATAGATTGAGGAAAACAAACAAGCGGCTATTTCCATAATAATACACACTGCCTAAGTTAAGGAATTTTTAAACTTAGCAGTGTCTCTCACTATTTTACGTAATACCGTAATCCCCAACGGAAAAATGAGAATTCAATAATTAAATCGAATTCCATAATGGGAAGAGGACCCTATGAATATATTTCGACTCACAGCAGAGGCACGGTCTCGCCTACGTATATTCACAGGTAGACAACTCATTGTCAATCACTCACTAGTGATTCCTAGGTTCCGGTCCTGGTCGTTCTCGTTGTCGCTGCTAAGGCAGGCCTACAAAGAGACGTACCAAGGTTAAACTCGTTAATGATAAACTCAAGTTACTTGCGTAACCCTGACAGCTAGGGCACGTTCAGGATTCCGCTTTCGCTTGAATTTATCTAGTATCTAATATACATCCGGCATAAATAAATCTCTATCGGCTACACCCTCACAGCAGAGGCACGGTCTCGGATGTAGTCACGAAAAAAATATTATAATAACTCAAGTCAAAACGTTATTAAAAAAAAAATAACTCACTTGGTAATTCAAAGCGATAGCTTTCTCATGGCCTCGACCGGGCCAATCTGTGCTAACCTCACTTCATCCCCCTCAAGGAGAAGCCCTTCCACGAATGATTCAATGCTTGAAGGATCTGAAATTGCAGTCGACTCTCGTGGGAATTTTAGGATTAGGTTATCAGTATCCTCTTCTGCTTCAGCAATAGACTTCATTTTCTTCCCCGCGGAAGTCATTTCAGTCGACTTTTTTTTTTAACAACGTCCTCTCCAGAAACGACTTCCCTTTGTTGAGGGGCAACTTCTTTTTCAGTTTCTAATTCCTTTTTCTTCAATTTCCTTGACTTCTTCCGACTTTTCATCTCGTCAAGAGAGGCTACTGTGAATGGCCCGGTCATCATTTCCTCTGCGCACAAAAATTCTTCAGGTTTTAAGGGTTCTCGAAATCTATTCCCTCCGTACAACTTTTGACACGACCATCTACAATTTATCACGGACAAAACATCGTTACAGGAGGCGAGAACTTTACCTTCTTCTCGGTGATAAATTTCTTTCCACAACGGAGTCGCCCTTAGTCTCTTCTCCGTTAAGATGGTCTTACAATGTCTTTCTTCGGCCGACAGGGATAGAATGGCTTTGGTATTTGAGATTGTACGAGCAGTCGTGACGAATGTCTTATTGCGTAAAGGATCTGCAGCAGTAAGCACATGGTCATTCAAATACCCAAGTATGAATCAAGGATTACAAATTAAAGATATAAAAAATCACTCACTCGACAAACACCAAAATTCAGGGATTCGACCAGCCCCGGTCGATCCAAATATACCCTCACCATTTGCAAAGAAATAATAAGACTGCCAATTTCCCCTATCGTTAGTCGGCAACCCGGTAACTAAATGCTTCCTTCTTTGACGAAGTATCAACGTATATCTTCATTTCTCCTTCAAATGCTCCTTCAGGTAGTATGTCTCTAAAACGTCATTTACCTCAAAGAGTAATCCCAACTCAAAAGACAAACATTCAAGCGACAATAAAATCCTCCACGCATTTGGCATCAGCTATGAAGGGGCAACTTCAAAATGATCCAGAACTTCCCAGACCAATCTAGGAATAGGAAACCTCACCCCCACAAAAAATGAACGTACGTAGAAACCCGTCCATCCGGGAACCTTGTAGTCAATTCTTTCACTCGACGAAGGCACCCGAAGTTCAATAGAATCAGGGAACCTATACATACAGCAGAGTTCCCTCAATACTTTACCAGTCATTCGACTAGCAGGATTCTTAGATAATAAGTTAGTAGGTTCAATTGTACAAGGAAAGTCACTCGGTTCCCCGACAGCGGGCAACGACCTCAGTGGTATGGCCTCGGTGGGGACCTCTTGAGAAGGCTTAGCCAGGGTAACTACACCACCCCCGATCAACTCCCGGTACGACCACTCTTTGTATTCTTCACCCTCTCTGTCTCACTTGACGATTCGACATAAGTATCAATCTTGGCACCTAAGCTGCCTAAAGAATCACCACTCGACATCTTCCAAACGATAAGCATATAAACAACTAAATTCCCTAGCGACTTACCTCATAAAGATCAAAACCCACAAACATAAATTCTAAAATAATTCACACAAACCCAAAGATCTAGCAGCCAATTTTGCCTAAGAACAGCTCGAATCTTCAATATGAATGTTTAAAGAAATTGAAGAACAAGGGATAATTTTCGAAGAATACTTTGAAACACTTAGAGCTCCCCTTACTCGGCCTCCAAACGAAATTTTTTAATGAATGAAGCAAATGAGGCACGCAAAGCTTTTTTATACACACCACATAAATTGGCGCCTAAACTCCCGCCAAAAACTCCTCGTAAACCACGCTAGAGTTTGCAATTAATGAAAGGAAAGGACGAGGAATGGCCAAAGTGTCGAATCATGATACAAGTCGAGTGAGAATATCCCTGAACCACCATCTGGTTCATTCGAACAGGGGCATCCCCGTAATGACTCATGTTGAGTCAAATAGAAAGTTGTATTCACTCGTCTCATGCTACAGGTCGAGTGAAATTACTCCAGAACCACCATCTGGTTCAGTCGAAAGGGGGCATCCCCATAATGACTCATGTAGAGTCAAATAGAAAGTTATATTCACTCGTCTCATACGATAAGTCGAGTGTGATTACTCCTGAACCACCATCTGGTTCAGTCGACCAGGGGACATTCCCCAGATGACTCATGTCGGGTCATAGGATCATGGAATACACTCGTCACATACGACAAGTCGAGTGTGATTACTCCTGAACCACCATCTGGTTCAGTCGACCAGTGGACATCCTCCAGATGACTCATGTCGGGTCATATGATCATGGAATACACTCGTCTCATTCCACAAGTCGAGTGTGATTACTCCTGAACCACCATCTGGTTCAGTCGACCAGAGGACATCCCGATGCTGACTCATGTCGATTCAAATAGAAAGTTATAATCACTCGTCTCCTGCTACAGGTCGAGTGAAATTATTCCTGAACCACCATCTGGTTTAGTCGACCGGGGACATCCCCAAGATGACTCATGTCGAGTCAAATAGAAAGTTGTAATCACTCGTCTCTTGCTACAGGTCGAGTGAAATTATTCCTGAACCACCATCTGGTTCAGTCGACCGGGGACATCCCCATGATGACTCATGTCGAGTTAAATAGAAAGTTGTAATCACTCGTCTCATACGACAAGTGGAGTGTGATTACTCCTGAACCACCATTTGGTTCAGTCGACAAGGTGACATCCTCTAGATGACTCATGTCGGGTCATATGATCATTAATACACTCGTCTCATACGACAAGTCGAGTGTGATTACTCCTGAACCACCATCTTGTTAAGTCGACCAGGGGACATCCCCATGATGACTTATGTCGAGTCAAATAGAAAGTTGTAATCACTCGTCTCTTGCTACAGGTCGAGTGAAAGTATTCATTAACCACCATCTGGTTCAGTCGACCGGGGACATCCCAATGATGACTCATGTCGAGTCAAATAGAAAGTTGTAAGCACTAGTCTCTTGCTACAGGTCGAGTGAAATTATTCCTGAACCACCATCTGGTTCAGTCGACCGGGGAAATCCCCATGATGACTCATGTGGGGTCAAATAGAAAGTTGTAATCACTCGTCTCATACGACAAGTCGAGTGTGATTACTCCTGAACCACCATCTGGTTCAGTCGACCAGGGGACATTCCCCATGATGACTCATGTCGGGTCATATGATCAAGAATACACTCGTCTCATACGACAAGTCGAGTGTGATTACTACTGAACCACCATCTGGTTCAGTCGACCAGTGGACATCCCCATGATGACTCATGTCGAGTCAAATAGAAAGTTGTAATCCCTCGTCTCTTGCTACAGTTCGAGTGTGAAATTATTCATGAATCACCATCTGCTTCAGTCGACCGGGGACATCCCCATGATGACTCATGTCGAGTCAAATAGAAAGTTGTAATCACTCATCCTTGCTACAGGTCGAGTGAAATTATTCCTGAACCACCATCTGGTTCAGTCCACCAGGGAAATCCCCATGATGACTCATGTCGAGTAAAAATAGAAAGTTGTAATCACTCGTCTCATACGACAAGTCGAGTGTGATTACTCTTGAACCACCATCTGGTTCAGTCGACCAGGGGACATCCTCCAGATGACTCATGTCGGGTAATATGATCATGAATACACTCGTCTCATACGGCAAGTCGAGTGTGATTACTCCTGAACCACCATCTGGTTCAGTCGACCAGGGGACATCCCCTTGATGACTAATGTCGAGTCAAATAGAAAGTTGTAATCACTCGTCTCTTGCTACAGGTCGAGTGAAATTATTTCTGAAACACCATCTGGTTCAGTCAACCGGGGACATCCCCATGATGACTCATGTCGAGTCAAATAGAAAGTTGTAATCACTCGTCTCTTGCTACAGGTCGAGTGAAATTATTCCTGAACCACCATCTGGTTTAGTCGACCGAGGACATCCCCTTGATCACTCATGTCGAGTCAAATAGAAAGTTATAATCACTCGTCTCATACGACAAGTCGAGTGTGATTACTCTTGAACCACCATCTGGTTCAGTCGACCAGGGGATATTCCCCACGATGACTCATGTCGGGTCATATGATCATGAATACACTCTTCTCTTACGACAAGTCGAGTGTGAATACTCCTGAACTACCATCTGGTTCAGTCGACCAGTGGACATCCCATGATGACTCATGTCGAGTCAATGGAAAGTTGTAATCACTCGTATCTTGCTACAGGTCGAGTGAAATTATTCCTGAACCACCATCTGGTACAGTCGACCATGGGACATCCTCTAGATGACTCATGTCGAGTCATATGATCATGGAATACACTCGTCTCATACGATAAGTCGAGTGTGATTACTCCTGAACCACCATCTGGTTCAGTCGACCAGGGGACATTCCCCAGATGACTCATGTCGGGTCATAGGATCATGGAATACACTCGTCACATACGACAAGTCGAGTGTGATTACTCCTGAACCACCATCTGGTTCAGTCGACCAGTGGACATCCTCCAGATGACTCATGTCGGGTCATATGATCATGGAATACACTCGTCTCATTCCACAAGTCGAGTGTGATTACTCCTGAACCACCACCATCTGGTTCAGTCGACCAGGGGACATCCCGATGCTGACTCATGTCGATTCAAATAGAAAGTTGTAATCACTCGTCTCCTGCTACAGGTCGAGTGAAATTATTCCTGAACCACCATCTGGTTTAGTCGACCGGGGACATCCCCATGATGACTCATGTCGAGTCAAATAGAAAGTTGTAATCACTCGTCTCTTGCTACAGGTTGAGTGAAATTATTCCTGAACCACCATCTGGTTCAGTCGACCGGGGACATCCCAATGATGACTCATGTCGAGTTAAATAGAAAGTTGTAATCACTCGTCTCATACGACAAGTGGAGTGTGATTACTCCTGAACCACCATTTGGTTCAGTCGACAAGGGGACATCCTCTAGATGACTCATGTCGGGTCATATGATCATTAATACACTCGTCTCATACGACAAGTCGAGTGTGATTACTCCTGAACCACCATCTTGTTAAGTCGACCAGGGGACATCCCCATGATGACTTATGTCGAGTCAAATAGAAAGTTGTAATCACTCGTCTCTTGCTACAGTCGAGTGAAAGTATTCATTAACCACCATCTGGTTCAGTCGACCGGGGACATCCCAATGATGACTCATGTCGAGTCAAATAGAAAGTTGTAAGCACTCGTCTCTTGCTACAGGTCGAGTGAAATTATTCCTGAACCACCATCTGGTTCAGTCGACCGGGGAAATCCCCATGATGACTCATGTGGGGTCAAATAGAAAGTTGTAATCACTCGTCTCATACGACAAGTCGAGTGTGATTACTCCTGAACCACCATCTGGTTCAGTCGACCAGGGGACATTCCCCATGTTGACTCATGTCGGGTCATATGATCAAGAATACACTCGTCTCATACGACAAGTCGAGTGTGATTACTACTGAACCACCATCTGGTTCAGTCGACCAGTGGACATCCCCATGATGACTCATGTCGAGTCAAATAGAAAGTTGTAATCCCTCGTCTCTTGCTACAGTTCGAGTGAAATTATTCCTGAATCACCATCTGGTTCAGTCGACCGGGGACATCCCCATGATGACTCATGTCGAGTCAAATAGAAAGTTGTAATCACTCATCCTTGCTACAGGTCGAGTGAAATTATTCCTGAACCACCATCTGGTTCAGTCCACCAGGGAAATCCCCATGATGACTCATGTCGAGTAAAAATAGAAAGTTGTAATCACTCGTCTCATACGACAAGTCGAGTGTGATTACTCTTGAACCACCATCTGGTTCAGTCGACCAGGGGACATCCTCCAGATGACTCATGTCGGGTAATATGATCATGAATACACTCGTCTCATACGACAAGTCGAGTGTGATTACTCCTGAACCACCATCTGGTTCAGTCGACCAGGGGACATCCCCATGATGACTAATGTCGAGTCAAATAGAAGTTGTAATCACTCGTCTCTTGCTACAGGTCGAGTGAAATTATTTCTGAAACACCATCTGGTTCAGTCAACCGGGGACATCCCCATGATGACTCATGTCGAGTCAAATAGAAAGTTGTAATCACTCGTCTCTTGCTACAGGTCGAGTGAAATTATTCCTGAACCACCATCTGGTTCAGTCCACCGAGGACATCCCCATGATCACTCATGTCGAGTCAAATAGAAAGTTATAATCACTCGTCTCATACGACAAGTCGAGTGTGGTTACTCTTGAACCACCATCTGGTTCAGTCAACCAGGGGACATTCCCCACGATGACTCATGTCGGGTCATATGATCATGAATACACTCTTCTCATACGACAAGTCGAGTGTGATTACTCCTGAACTACCATCTGGTTCAGTCGACCAGGGGACATCCAATGATGACTCATGTCGAGTCAATGGAAAGTTGTAATCACTCGTATCTTGCTACATGTCGAGTGAAATTATTCCTGAACCACCATCTGGTACAGTCGACCATGGGACATCCTCCAGATGACTCATGTCGAGTCATATGATTATGGAATACACTCGTCTCATACGACAAGTCGAGTGTGATTACCCCTGAACCACCATCTGGTTCAGTCGACCAGGGGACATCCCCATGATGACTCATGTCGAGTCAAATAGAAAGTTGTAATCACTCGTCTCTTGCTACAGGTCGAGTGAAAGTATTCATTAACCACCATCTGGTTCAGTCGACCGGGGACATCCCAATGATGACTCATGTCGAGTCAAATAGAAAGTTGTAAGCACTCGTCTCTTGCTACAGGTCGAGTGAAATTATTCCTGAACCACCATCTGGTTCAGTCGACCGGGGAAATCCCCATGATGACTCATGTCGGGTCAAATAGAAAGTTGTAATCACTCGTCTCATACGACAAGTCGAGTGTGATTACTCATGAACCACCATCTGGTTCAGTCGACCAGGGGACATTCCCCATGATGACTCATGTCGGGTCATATGATCAAGAATACACTCGTCTCATACGAAAACTCGAGTGTGATTACTACTGAACCACCATCTGGTTCAGTCGACCAGTGGACATCCCCATGATGACTCATGTCGAGTCAAATAGAAAGTTGTAATCCCTCGTCTCTTGCTACAGTTCGAGTGAAATTATTCCTGAACCACCATCTGGTTCAGTCGACCGGGGACATCCCAATGATGACTCATGTCGAGTCAAATAGAAAGTTGTAATCACTCATCCTTGCTATAGGTCGAGTGAAATTATTCCTGAACCACCATCTGGTTCAGTCCACCAGGGAAATCCCCATGATGACTCATGTCGAGTCAAATAGAAAGTTGTAATCACTCGTCTCATACGACAAGTCGAGTGTGATTACTCCTGAACCACCATCTGGTTCAGTCGACCAGGGGACATCCTCCAGATGACTCATGTCGGGTCATATGATCATGAATACATTCGTCTCATACGACAAGTCGAGTGTGATTACTCCTGAACCACCATCTGGTTCAGTCGACCAGGGGACATCCCCATGATGACTAATGTCGAGTCAAATAGAAAGTTGTAATCACTCATCTCTTGCTACAGGTCGAGTGAAATTATTCCTGAACCACCATCTGGTTCAGTCGACCAGGGGACATTCCCCATGATGACTCATGTCGGGTCATATGATCAAGAATACACTCGTCTCATACGAAAACTCGAGTGTGATTACTACTGAACCACCATCTGGTTCAGTCGACCAGTGGACATCCCCATGATGACTCATGTCGAGTCAAATAGAAAGTTGTAATCCCTCGTCTCTTGCTACAGTTCGAGTGAAATTATTCCTGAACCACCATCTGGTTCAGTCGACCGGGGACATCCCAATGATGACTCATGTCGAGTCAAATAGAAAGTTGTAATCACTCATCCTTGCTATAGGTCGAGTGAAATTATTCCTGAACCACCATCTGGTTCAGTCCACCAGGGAAATCCCCATGATGACTCATGTCGAGTCAAATAGAAAGTTGTAATCACTCGTCTCATACGACAAGTCGAGTGTGATTACTCCTGAACCACCATCTGGTTCAGTCGACCAGGGGACATCCTCCAGATGACTCATGTCGGGTCATATGATCATGAATACATTCGTCTCATACGACAAGTCGAGTGTGATTACTCCTGAACCACCATCTGGTTCAGTCGACCAGGGGACATCCCCATGATGACTAATGTCGAGTCAAATAGAAAGTTGTAATCACTCATCTCTTGCTACAGGTCGAGTGAAATTATTTCTGAACCACCATCTGGTTCAGTCAACCGGGGACATCCCTATGATGACTCATGTCGAGTCAAATAGAAAGTTGTAATCACTCGTCTCTTGCTACAGGTCGAGTGAAATTATTCCTGAACCACCATCTGGTTCAGTCGACCGGGGACATCCCCATGATGACTCATGTCGAGTTAAATAGAAAGTTGTAATCACTCGTCTCATACGACAAGTGGAGTGTGATTACTCCTGAACCACCATTTGGTTCAGTCGACAAGGGGACATCCTCTAGATGACTCATGTCGGGTCATATGATCATGAATACACTCGTCTCATACGACAAGTCGAGTGTGATTACTCCTGAACTACCATCTGGTTCAGTCGACCAGTGGACATCCAATGATGACTCATGTCGAGTCAATGGAAAGTTGTAATCACTCGTATCTTGCTACAGGTCGAGTGAAATTATTCCTGAACCACCATCTGGTTCAGTCGACCATGGGACATCCTCCAGATGACTCATGTCGAGTCATATGATCATGGAATACACTCGTCTCATACGACAAGTCGAGTGTGATTACTCCTGAACCACCATCTGGTTCAGTCGACCAGAGGACATCCCCATGATGACTCATGTCGAGTCAAATAGAAAGTTGTAATCACTCGTCTCTTGCTGCAGGTCGAGTGAAATTATTCCTGAACCACCATCTGGTTCAGTCGACCGGGTACATCCCCATGATGACTCATGTCGAGTCAAATACAAAATTGTAATCACTTGTCTCTTGCTACAGGTCGAGTGAAATTATTCCTGAACCACCATCTGGTTCAGTCGACCGGGGACATCCCATGATGACTAATGTCCAATCAAAATTCATGCCCAATCCATACGACATGCCAACTGTGGAACTTGTACTTCTTCTGTCCGAACGGCATGCCGAGTGAGATATCCCCAAAACCATTGCCTTGTTCAGTCCACACAAGACATTTCCTCATAGGTTCACATGGATGGCAAGTTAGAAGATGTGAGCTCCCCCTTTACTCAATGCGACATGTCATTCGATGTTGACTCCCAAAAAGCCTTCGACAGTTTCGATCAAGCCAGGGACACCTCCAAGGTAATTGACGAAAATGAAAGAAGACTTGAAATCTTCCTTCCCCAGACAGTATGACCGTATCCTGATTCATTCGACATACTCTCCAAGTCAAGGACTTCCAGACTTAGAGTGTAGGGGACAAAGTGTACGTGCCAAATTTGGGCCCAGGGGTAAAATTGACATTTAACCCAAAAACCAAACCACCGACTCTGAAGCCCACTAGCTGATTCAGCCTATAACAGAAAAGCCATACAAGGAAGCCTCATAGGCCCAACCCCGCTAACATAAAGAGAACCAACGGACACCAGTTACAAGAGTCAAGAGAGAATCCAAGTTCATAAACTACATTATAAAGAAGACAGCTACAAGACATAGACACGATCATCAGTTACCGGACATAAAATCACCTGAATTAAACCATCATGAGGGAAGACTCCAACGGGCAGAATAGGGACCCGCTTTAAGGAACCTATAAAAGAAGTAGACAAGACAACAGCTGAGGATCTTCATCTTCTGGCAGGAACTACTCCAATCGTCAATACACAACTCTAATACTCCGCCCTCACGGCAAACGATCTGTGGTTGAGGTACTCCATAGACCTTAACCCTTTCTCCCTGAACTCATTCGAACATCGGCTAACTTGAGCGTCAAAGTGCCTACGGTTTCCACCACACCGTTGGGCAGTAACTTCCGTTTTCGCTCTACTCTTATTTTGCAGGTTTGCTCGTGCCCCTCATACTACAAATTCACGATTGTGGACCTCGATTGAAATCAGCTTCCACAACCGTATTGACAAGGCGAACCAAGAAACAAGTATTCCAAATACTAGTTACTTTAAAACCTTATTAAGCGGGGATATTCCATAACGTGTCATACACTTTAAATTTAATCAAATTAAATGAAAGCATGCATGTATCAAGTAAAGATAAGAACAAACATTAGATTTTAAAGGGCTAATCATATTAGGGTGTCCAGAATCAGACTTGCTCTGATACCATTTTGTTGGGGTTTTAAGGGGGGAATATCGGTAACGCATCGGAATCGCGAAAAATCAAAATTTTCCGATTTCAAAATTTTTCTCGGATCAAGTAAATAAACTTATTTATTTAATTATCCAATTATCAAATTCTGAAAAATTACACAAGAAATCAAATTTCTTGGTAATTACCGAATTGCCCCAAAACTTTGTAAGTTTATCATTTTAGTCCAAAAGTTGTCAAATACAATTTTGGATGATTCTAAATCATTTCTAAAATATTTTTCAACACATCTAATGAATCAAAATAAAATTTCACACAAATCCCTAATTTTTCTGAAATTGCCGAGAGACCCACAAATTTTTAATTAATTGCAATTTGGTCCTTTATGTTCAAAACAAGCCAAGATCACATCCAATCAACCTAAAATTTTACATGCATCATATTCATACCATAATACATCACATATATGAAAAGCCCCAAATTTAGAGTGGGTTATGAACCCTAATTTTTCAATTTCATCAAATTGTCCAATTTCACCAAATTTACAAAATCCAACACTTTAATACATTCAATACTTCACCAATCAAGCCTCACCACTTTTAAATAACTCTAGAAAAAATCTAGGTCACCAAAGAGTGGCTTACTAACTCTAGAATGGCAACTTTGATTTTCAAAGAATCAAAAGTAAGCCTTTGAAACCATTTCAAGGCTACTTACATACACACATATTTCATTCAAGGTCACAACAATTAAAACACAAATTATAAGTAAGGAGACAACATCAAAGCAACACAAGATGAATCTAAACATGTTAGAAATATTTTTCATGTTGGAAGATTTGAAAGAAAACTTACAAAACCTTAAGATTTCCAAGCTTTTCCTTCTTTTCTTCAAATTTTTCTCTCAACTACTTTTGTGTTTCATTTTGTGACTTATGAATCCTTAAACCCTAAAAATGAAACAAAACAATATATACTCACCCAAATCAAGCCCTTGGCCGAAATTGTAGTAAGAAGAAATATCTAGATATTTTTCATTTGTTTCATTTAAAGCTTACTTTAATCAACTTGCAATTTGATCATTACAACTTTAATGAAAATTCAACAAGTCAACAAAAGCAACTTAAAAATATAACAATTATATTTATGTATATGGCCGAAAATTGATAAAAAAAATAAAGGAAAAAATATTTCAATTTTAACAATTTAAAGTAAATATCCAAGGAAGTCAAATCCAATTTGACTACCATTTCCTTTACTTTAAAGTCAATAATAAACACTTATAATCATTTCCTATCTTTATCATTTGGTGAGATATTTATATTTTAATTATATTAATCATTTAACAATTAAATAATTAAATAATTAATTAAATACAAATATCTCAAATACATGTATTATATTTACTTTAAATATCTCAATACATATATTAATGATATATGTCAAATACTTTTATTTGATAATTTATTAATGTGTATTTAATAATATCATATATTAAATACAAACACACATTACTTAGGAAATGACGGTTCGGCCCGTTCGCATGTATATTTCGTTTAACGTTTAAACTATTTATAAATAATCATCATTATTCATAAAAGTTGCCATAGTGCTCTACGAGTATATTTCATTAGTGAGACTCTCTAGATTCAGGTATATCCGTCACAAAACCTAATTTCGTGTCTATAATTTACCCACCCGTAAATTATGACGACCACAGATAAACTAGTTGAATCATACAGGTCGAGGTCATTGCATACGTATAATCCCTCCATCACAGGTATCCGGATAATCCCAGAGATATAGATGTAAACGTCAAATCTCTTTAGGTATTATCCCGTCGACGTATCTATTAGCAATCTCTAAATAACATTCGGAACTTACTTCCGAAGTATACTGTGGCCACAGATTTAACAGACTGCTAATCATATATGGACTACCTATGCTCTGTACACAGAACTGACGGATCCTATCTTGATACACACAGGATATCCTGAGGATCGGTCCACACGCAACGAACAGGCGGAAGTCTGATCTAAATAGATCGGTGACCTGACTGCCATCTACGTGTGGAGGATGTCTCATACATCCACAGTGGTATCTCAAGTCGAAGGACCACTATACTAATCAACCCGAGAAGATTCATATTGACGTTGGTGTACCATCCATTAAGAATCTTCGGTGAGTCGTTCAGTGTTTATCCACTATAAACACATACACGTCTATACGAGTCTCCTTAGACTCATGGTTCATTGGGATAAACCATCGGACCAAGTCTCGATATACGACATGTACTGGTCTCAACAGATTTGACTAACCGACCCGTGTTAGTGAATCTTGACCATGAATTATATTTGATAATATACATTTAGCAGTGACACTTCCCAATGTCAATTACAAACTAGCTTTGTAACTGTGTACTGCATTATATATTATCGGGCCTTTGTCTAATATATACATATCACTAAACAACATTTAGTTTCAATCTAATCGTAATTAGATCGAATACGTATATAAAAACAAGAGGTGCAACCATAATAAGTAATATTATGGAAAAAGGGATGTTCGTATTCATGAATCAGACATAAATACGGTCTGGATAAGCGCTCTGAGCACCAACCCCAACAATTTCTTCCCACTTGCTCTTGTGCCAATCCACGGTATCATATACACATCTCAATGTGTATCGTATACTCATGGCTCTCAAAAGCTCACCTAACACTTAAGAGGTAGGCAACAAGAAGTAGGTCCGCTATTACATATTGAGTTTGTCAAACAAACTCCATCGTTTCCCATAGTCAGCATCATTCATATTTTGTAGAATCTAAATTATACGTATATAAAAACAAGAGGTGCAACCATAAATAAGTAATATTATGGAAAATGGGATGTTCGTATTCATGAATCAGACATAAATACGGTCCGGATTGGCGCTCTGAGCACCAACCCCAACAACTTGGTCGCATAAATGGATTTTGATGACATCAACGTGAAAGAAGACTTCGACGTGCAAACACGAAGCAATATAAAAAGTGTCGAAACATATGGGGTGAAGAGCGAGAATCTGAAGACTTGCGGAAAATTGAAGATTTTATTCAAGTCTTGGCTTAGGGCTCTATTTATAATTGTGAATTATATATTCTAGTGCCTAAGCTCATAAGATTGCATGCACAATCACTTAGATGCATTAGGATCATGATAAAATGCCTTAAAACCTTCATTACTCTGCATTTTGGTCTTAGACCGGCATACCGGTGTCATTCCGGTGACCATACCGGTCAAGGAAAGCCTTATGCATGCTTTCTGGAACCAGGGAGATCCATTCCGGTCACCATTCCGGTCTAGCTCTTCATGGTGTATAGTTACTGAAACTAGGGAGATCCATACCTATCTCCATTCCGGTCTCCATTCCGGTATAACGATAAACTCTGTAAATGGCGCTATAAATATAAAGAATGAGGGAAGGCACTCTGCGTTCCAGATAATGTTTGGAACAAATGGCAGGAGTATTGGAGTAGTACAGTGTTTAAATTAAAATCTCAGCAAGCATCAAAAAATAGAAACACTGAGAAGGGTGGAGAAGGATCGGATGTTTCTAAACACACCGGTGGCTCGAGGTCTACCATTCAACATTCTATTGATATGGTTAGAATTTTTAAACATGCGAATATTTTTTATTACTTTTATTATTATAATTTAATAATTTTTTATTTTTTAAATAGGAATCTCAGTTAGGACGTGCACCCACAGGCTATGAGGTCTTTAAGCATATGCACACAAATAATGATGGTACTTTTATTGACAAGAGATCAAGCGACATTAATGTAAATTTTTGTTTATAAATTATATATTTTAAATTTGTTCTTTTCAAAATCATTTTTGCTTTCTTATATATATTTATTATTAATGGTAGGCTGCTGTGGATCAAATGGCAGCGATTGCATCTCAGTTATCAGAGGAGTCTGGTGAGCCAGCTGAGACTCAGCTTGACACCAATCGCCTATACTTAGATGTGGTTGGAGTGGATATTAAGAAGCGCCGAGTGTACGGTCTCGGCTCTCTTGCATCGCTTTCATATCCGGATTCATTACGCATCTCAGGTAGATCACACTTCGGAACGACTTTTGATGATACATTTGAGCAGCGGGTACAAGAGCGAGTTAGGATTGAAATACAGACTATACAACAACGACTGGATGAAGAGATACACAGCCGAGAGGAAGAGCAGCAGAATAGAAATGAAGAAGTGCTTGATCTCAAACAGAAGATGGCAGAAATGGAGCGGTATTTTCAAATGATGAGAAACTTGAGTTCACAGCCTTCCTCTTCAGGTCCACCTGATCCTTCGACTAATTGTGAGCAGAGAGATAAGGAGAATTAAGTTATATGTATTTATTTTATGTTGTACTTTTTTACACATAACTTTTATGTAATAAAATTTTTATTTTAATATTTGTTGTGTTTATTTTCTAATTTAAGTAATTATAATATATTTATTTTATAATTTTACTCATATTAATATTGTTTAAAATAAATTTAATTTCTTTAAGAATTTAAAAAAAATACAATTTAAAAAAATCATTTATAAATTCATTTGCTACTAATTAGCGACGGAAATTTCCGTCGCCAAATGGAGACGGACATTTCCGTCGCTAGATTGCGACGGAATCGTCCGTCCCTATTTAGCGACGGAATCGTCCGTCCCTATTTAGCGACGGAAATTTCCGTCGCTAAATAGATACGGACAACTCCTTCGCTATTAAGACACTATTTAGCGACGGAAATTCCGTAGCAATTTATAGCGACGGAAATAAAATTTCCGTCGCTATTTACTTTGCGACTAGTAAAACAGAGAGGAAAAATTCCGTCGCTAAAGTCTAATAGCGACGGATTAGAGACGGATATTTCCGTCTCTAATTTGCATTTTTCTTGTAGTATACTTTGTTTCCAGCTATCTTCCGTTTCTTATGTGCCATTTTTTATAGGACCTGAAAACGTCTGAGATGCAGCAGGATGAGTTCATCCATAGGCATTCAACTCTAAGTGTGGAGGTCTCCAATCTGAATGAGCAGTTGCAGGATGTTGATGATCGTCCTCAGGACGAGCTTGAGCTCATTCTCTCCCGGTCCCAAGCTACACTGATTGATGAATAGCAAGAGATACATTGCACTTATATTATGATGAACTAATTGTAACCAGAACTTTAACACTTGAAAACCAAACCAAAAAAAAAAAAAAAAAAAACTTAAGAACAATAATATAAACTTATGAAGTAATAGAATGAAACAAACTAAAATTTTTGAGGTTAGAGAATAATCTATTCTCAATTTATTATTATTATTATTTTTTTTTGAATAAAATGAAAAGGGAAGCTATCTTAAAAAAATGGCAAATAATTGATTGTCACCAATTGAATGGGAGATTATTAACTTTTGAATTTATTCAAATGAAGTTACAAATCTTTTTATTTAAATCAAATGAGGTTACAAATATTTTCATTTAAATTTTTTCAAATGAGATTATTAACTTTTGAATTTATTCAAATGAAGTTACAAATTTTTTAAAAATATTTAAACTAAATTAAATTTTTTTCCAATAATATTTTACTTACATAGTTTGTATACATATTTCATTTTTGAATGTGAATATTTCAATTTAAATTTTTAACTTAGATATGGACTTCAAAATATAGACAATTCAATGTATCTCCGTATATTCTCTGAGAGTGAAATCAAAGTGGGTCTAATTGGGTTTCACAAACAGTATTGATAAATTCACTCCACTTTTTTTTTTTTTTTCCTTTTTATCCATCTGTCCCCCGGTTCATTGAAATGAACATCACGATTAAAGAACAACGCTGAGCATTATGCAGAAAGATTACAATTATGAAATTGATAATTTGTGTGTTTTGCAAATAATGAAGTGACAAAACCGTCCCCAAACGGCGTGGCTTGATGGTGTAGGGTTTAGGATCTCACATTGAAGTCCTGAGTTCGAAACTAGTGAGTGCGTTTCTTGTAAGAGTTTGGGACAGCCGGGGATTTACATGCTTCGCTTAAGCCCGAAATGGGTGATTTGGCGGTGAAATTTCCAACGATTTAAAAAAAAAAAAATTTAATTGGTGATAAAGCCAACAATAAATGGGATGCTAAGCATCATGAAAGCATGCAAAAATGCAAACACTGTGAGAAGGGTAGTGTTCACATCATCTGCAGGAACTTTGGATGTTGAAGAGCACCGAAAGCCAGTTTATGATGAAACCTCCTGGACTGATTTGGATTTTGTTCGGTCTGTAAAAATGACTGGATGGGTTTGTATTTACAAATTGATTATATAAGTTCCGTTTTCCCCCCTAAAATTCCATTTCCTTGAACGAGAAATTCTTACTTACCCTAGCCATAATCCTGCTAGGGTTGATAATCTGGACGTACTATTTTGATTGGGTATTATCCTCACCTCGATTATAATTGGGGAGGAAAAAATCGTCTCGAATTCTCATCAATTTTAGAATTGAGGCGAAAAATTATCCAAAATTTTCTTTGGGATTTTTTTGTCTTGGACTCCCAGTATAAGAAATGTTACTTTTAGAGTCAAAAATTTAACATCGAAAAATAATTCGACACTAAAGAGACATTTCAGCGTCGAAAACCAATATTCGACGCAAAATGATCAATTTTATATATCTTTAGCGTCGAAAAAGTTATTTTGACGTAAAATATATGACATTGAGCATCAAAATTTATTTCGATGCTAATAACTTTATCCTTTTACGTCGAAGATCATATATCAAGGTTAAAAATCATATATTTTGCGTCGATATTTTTTTCGATGCTAAAGGATTCTTATAACCCCTGAACCAGCGTCGAAATAAACGCTAAAGGCATAATATTAGCTTCGAACTATTGAATTCGACGCTAAAGTGTTGTTATAAAACATAACCACCGACGCTAGTGTCGGTGATTCTTTGGCGTTGAACAAATTGTTCTACGCTAAAAGTGTAACATTTAGCGTCGAAATTTTCTAATTCGACGCTAAAAGGTTGTTATAACTCCAAAACCATCGACACTCACCATTCTTCTTTCTCATATTCTCTTTCTTCTCTTCTCTACAACGTTTTCTCAAAAGTTTCATATAATTCATCAAACAAAACTCCAATTTATCACAAGGTAACTTTTATTAAACCATAACTATGTATTTTTCTTTATATTTGAATCACTCTCACTCAATTTAAGTTTATTATGCCTCAAAAATAAGGGTTCTAATTTTTTGTAATTATTTTTATTATATACACTGTGTTAGTTAGTTAATTAAATATTAGTTGATTATGATGCATGTGAGATTGATTAGTTTATTTTGTAATTAATTAATTATGTGCATGCTTAAATTAATTAATTAATTAATTAATGGGTGATGTTGATGAGTTTAATATAGTGTTTAATAATTATATTTTTATATTTTTATTATATAAAAATAAAGATATAATTTTTTATAATGTCTAATAATTATAAAAATAAATATAATGTCTAATCATTATAATTTTATATCTTTATTATTAAAAAATTAGGATTATAATAATTATAAAAATAAATATAATGTCTAATAATTATCTTTTTTATTTATTATTAAAAAATTATGGTTCTAATTTTTTATAGTTATCTTTATTTATATATTGTGTTAGTTAGTTAATTTGTTGTAATTAGTTGATTATGATGCATATATGTAAAATTAGTTTGTTTTATAATTAAATTAACTAATTGTATGTTAATTAATTAATTAATTATGTGTATGCTTAAATTAAATAATTAATTAATTGGTGATGTTGATGAGTTTAATATAATGTCTAATAATTATATTTTTATATGTAGATATTTGGTTGAAATGGATAGAAATTAGATGAGCTCGGTGGATAGATTGAGTGTTGAATATCGTAATGGAGTTTATGGAATCGACAAAACAACACGTTGATGAAATTACCTACAAGCATACAACAAAGACGGGTGAATTGGGTAATGACCTAATATTGCGGAAATAAAAATTCTTGCCAATTTTACAATACTAAACTAGTAGTTTCACCAATTAAGTTTATCAATCAATTTCTCAAACACAAGCTACGCTAAATAATATGAAAAGATAATATTATGCTTTCTATAAAATAAAGATATAGAGTTAGAGAAATTGACACTGGTGATTTATAGTGGTTCGACCAATAATGCCTACGTCCGCTCTCTCAAGCCGCGCTTAAAGATTTCCACTAAGATGATCCACAACTTACATCGCGTTTTCCGTGGCTCACCCGTGACCAAGAGTTTTGTCCCCTAGGTTCACTTCAAACCTTTACACAAGAGTTTTATCCATAGGTTCACTCTTAAAACCTTTACAATGAGTTTTGTTCCTAGGCTCACTCACAAATCTTTATAATCCATCATTTTGAGTATACTTACTCACAAAGAGATTTCATAACCTCAAGTGTTTGAATATGAAGCTTAAAAATAACTTGGACACTCATAAAAATAATGAAGATTTAGTGTGTGAGTTGCTAACCCAAAAATCTAAGCTTACTACTAATGATATGAAAGTGTTGTCTGTGAGCTTGAATATGAGAGTTATGATAATGAAGGTTTTGTAAACTCTTTGTTTTTGCTTGTTAGAAAATGTATAAAGGTTCAAGATATTTGCAAAAACAAATTGGGGCTCAATATATAGTGAATGTGTAAACTGCTCCATCTGTTATGTCTGAGACCGGTATGTCAATCTGCAAAGGTCGGTATACCGGTCTGCCAAAGTATAACGGCTATATTACCGTTGAAGATTCAAGCGCTATACCGGATTACTGGCCAATATGGAGGCTGGTATGTCGGTATGCTTACCGGTATTGGGACCAATATGGTCCGTGCCGGTTTCGACAGCATGTAAGATTTAAAGGTTGACTGGCATGAAGACCGGTATGCTCTATGCCGATTCCAATAGCTGTGTAAATTCCAGAGTGACCAATATGGAGTAGCCCAGTTCCAGATGCGATGTAAAACTGCTCAGAACAGAACATAAACATCGGTATGCCGGTGTGGGAGGCCGGTATACCGGTCATAGTGCCAAAATTTAGGATTTAAAGATTTCAAAATATTTTTCACATGAGCCTAATGCATATAAATGAATGTGCATATGTCCTATGAGCTTAGAGACTTAAATAAACAACCCATTTTACAAATAGAGCCCTAAGCTAAGCCCATACAAGATTTTCTTCAATATGCGCTAGTCTTCACATTCATTTACTCTTCATCACAAATGTGCTTTGACATATTTTTGTAATATCTGGTAATGCGTGTCAAAAACTTATAGTGTTGCATTATCAAAATCTATTTTGAGAATATGTCGCTAACAATCTCATCCTTTTTTATGATGCCAACCTTAAGAACTTGTGAGCTTTGAGAGTTCAAAATTTGTGCATGATTTTTACTCCCCCTCAATATTAGCACCTCTTCAATGTGTGATTGTCTTCAATATAACTCTATAAAACTTAGACACAAATTTATTCCCCCTTAATAGAAGGGTGAGGGTATACAAGTTTTTAAATCTCATTCCTATAATTTCTCCTCATTTGACATTATCAAAAAGGATGAAGAAGCAAAACTTAAGCTCAATGAGATACCAAATAATATATATGCATAAAACATATAAAAAAAGGTTGTAAGCATTAACACATAGCATTACATTTCTCCCTTATTGCTAAATAATGTAAAATTCATGCAATGATTATCAAAATCACCCAAGTTAAGCCAATATCCTGCATTTCATTTTCAAGTTATAATACTCAATGGCAATGCATATTCAATGCTAAACATTCAAAATGATCACACATATCATATAAACCAATAAGTCATATGTGATACCAATTGATAATATGATTAAGCATAAGATTATACAATTGATCAATTTAAATTCAAATTGCCTAATCACTAGTATGTTTCACACTCAAATCAAATTCATGGGTTGATACATTATAATTGATCCACTGTATAAAACTATAGATAGTAATATGATTAAGCAAAAGAATGAGAACCAGGCTAGAATGATTATTAGGTAAACATAGTATATACAGCTACGAAAAGAAAAAAAGGAAAACATTAGCCATATATATTTTCATTGATAAGAGATGATGAGACCAGATTGGTTATCATGGCCTGTAAGCATTATCTGCTGCTGAAAATTGCACTAGTTTAGGTTAATGTCAAACCTCATCTCAATAAACAGTGGAGATAAAGATGTTGGTTTTGGGATTGAAAAAATATAGTGATCAAACGGTGATTTAGAAAGCGTTAGCAGTCAAATTAGATGAACAATGCGGCTCTATTAGGCTAGAAGGACGATATAATCTGCTCCTATTTGTCTCCGAAATTCTCACATTAGAAATGGCCACAACTAGTGTATCCACCCAACCACCTTCATCTTGTTTCTCTGACTCACAGTTCAAACTTCCGGATGATTAAAGAGCATATGAATCTTTATAGCATGAGCCACCATCTATCTTGTATTCATGTGACTCAATTCCAGGAAGAATGGTAGTTGGTGGTGAGATGAGATGCTCCAAGTTGGTTCTTCAACTTTCACTTGATGGTTAATGTTCTTAACTTACTCTCTATATAGTTTATCTTTGTTTGATGCACCAATGATAAAAATAGATGAAGGAAAAGTCCATCAAACATTTCAAAATACCACCAATGATAGAAACGGATGAAGTAAAAGGCCATCACACAAATCAAAATGCCACTGATGATAGAAGCATATAGAGCAAAAGGCTATCACATTGGTCAAAATGCCACAATGATAGAAGCGGACAGAGCAAAAGGCCATCAGATGGATAAAAACACCACTAATGACAAAAGCATATGCAACTAAAGGCCATCAGATAAACCAAAATACCATCGTCCGCAAGAAGAATTCCCGAGTAGATCAAAATATTGCTTAAGTTACTCCAGAACATCTCAAATGGATCAAAATGCCATGGGAAAATGGATCAACCAATAATTAAACATCAATCTAATTCCAACCAATGTCAGAAGATTGATCAAAATGTCATCAACATCAAAAGAATTGGAACAAAATACTGCTCAAGTTGACAATACTCAAATGGATCAAAACACCATCAAATAAATCAAACTGAAAAAAGAATTCCTAGGAGGATTAAAATGTCGCTCGAATAGCTCAACAACCAATTGAGGTACCGGATGACCGAGGGTCCAATATTTATCAAAGTACAGATCGGGGCATCTCACAAACCAATTGAGGCATCGAAGGACTGAGGGTCCAACGACCATGACAGAAGAGATCGAGGCATCTCTCAATTCTCAAAAGCCATCGAGGGGTCCGAGTGTCCATTTTCATCTCAACTCTCATAGCCACCGAGGGATCCAAGCGCACATTTTCACCTCAATCGATGTGAACATCGCGAGCCTGATTGCCTATCTTCATCATCATACCGATCAAGGTATTAACAAACCTGAGGGTCCATTCAATAAATTTTGTGACTTTCACAGATGATAAATTTAGATTTGGTTATGTCTATTTAATGAGACATAAATTGGAAACATTTGACAAGTTCAAAATATTCCAAAATGAAATAGAAAAACAAACCAGTAAATTCATCAAATGCCTTTGATCAGATCGAGGCGATGAATGCATAAGTGAAGAATTCATAAGTTATTTAAGGGGGAATGTAATTCTTACCCAATATAGCCCACTGGGAATACCTCAACACAATGGTGTGTTTGAGTGTAGAAATCATACTTTATTGGATATGGTGCGATCCATGATGAGCAATACAGATCTTCTTTATTACCTTTGGGGTTATGATTTACTTACTGTTGTCCACATACTTAATAGGGTTCCATCGAAAGCTATTTCTACGGCCCCCTATCAGATATGTTTTGGTAGAAATCTAAGTCTTAGATATTTAAATATTTGGGGTTGTCCTGCATATGTTAGAGTTACGCAGCGGGATAAACTAGCACCCATGAGGTATAAATATAGGTTCGTTGGATATCCTGAAACCTTTTTGGGATATCAATTCTATGATTTTGAGAAACGAAATGTATTTGTTGTTCGCTTTGTCACTTTTCTTGAAAATGAAATTTTGAGAAATAATGGGATTTGTAAAAAGATTGAACTTGATGAGTTTGATCCCAACAGTAAGGAACCTGAGATGGAACTAGAGATCCAACTAGGTGAATGATCTACAAATTAAGTTATACGTAAGTCGAATAGAGTATCAAGGCCTCATGAGTGATTACTTTTAACATCTGATGAGAGCCTTTATGTTTTCCTCTTGTAAGATACAGATCCGACTACGTACAAAGAAGCGATATTTGATATCGATTCGAAAAAATGGCAGGAAGCCATGAAATCCGAGATGGATTCTATGCATGACAATCAAGTCTGGGACTTAGTTGAACTTCCTGAATGAGTTAAACCTATTGGTTGTAAATGGGTTTACAAAAGGAAGTGAGAGCCCGATGGAAAGGTGGAAACCTTTAAGGTCCGATTGGTAGAGAAAGGTTACACTCAATGTCCTGAGATTGACTATGAGGAAAATTTTTCTCCAGTAGCCATGCTAAAATCCATTATGATTCTTTTAACCATTGCTGCATATCACAACTATGAGATATGGCATATGTATGTGACAACTGCTTTCCTAAATGGATTCCTTGAGGAGGATATCTATATGGAACAACCATAGGGTTTCATATCCAGTGAGATTTCAAACTTAGTTTGTAAGCTTCAAAAGTCTATTTATGGACTTAAACATGCATCCTGAAGCTGGAATCGTTATTTTGATGAGATAATTAGATTATCTGAATTCATCAAGAATGAGTAAGAACCATGTGTTTATAAGAAAATAAGTGGTAGCATGATAGTTTTCCTAGTTTTGTATGTAGATGACATCCTTATCACATGGAATGATATAGGATTGATGCAAAGTGTGAAACCTACCTTCGCAAGAACTTCTCCATGAAAGATATGGTTGAAGCTTCCTATATACTAGGTATAAGGCTCTACCAGGATAGAGTTAGGAAGCTTATAGTGTTGTCACAATCGACGTACATAGATAACATGTTAGAAAGGTACGGTTTTATCAATTGCAAGGCAGTAAACTTTCCGATATGACATACATCTTTCGAAGAAAATGACACCTCAGACTGA